>JAKTRO010000070.1:0-43936 GCA_030579755.1 Entelexis gropengiesseri | reverse complement strand
AGGCCCGCCCGCCGCACAAACGCAGCGCCCGCCGTCCGGAATGGCCGCGCCGCCCCGCGCCGGCACGCCGCAGGCGAACCCGGCAATGATCTCCTCGCAGCCGCGGCCGTCTCTCGCCCAGGTCATGCCGATTCCCAGCCACCTTAACGTCCCGAGCCCGCAGCCGACCACGATCCGGGCAGGATGCCCCACTTTAACGAATGGAGACGCCACCGACGCGCTAGCGCTGAACTCCCCGTCGCTCACCCGGGCACCGCCATTAGACCTCACGGGCGAGCGGCTGCTCTCGAAGCGCAAACTCAGCGACCTCGTCACGGGGGTCATGGGCAGCGATAATAAGCCTCTGATCGATGGCGATGTGGAGGAGCTGCTGCTCGATCTCGCCGACGAGTTTGTGACCAGCGTTACGTCGTTTGCGTCGAAGCTGGCCAAGCACCGCAAGAGCGACGTGCTCGAGGCCAAGGACATTCACATGCACCTCGAGCGCAACTGGAACATGCACATTGCCGGGTACTCCAGCGACGAGGTGCGCTCGATCCGCCGCTTCATGCCAACCACATCATACCAGCAGAAGCTGCAAAATATCGCCACGACCCGCAATATGAAAAAATGAACTAGCTCTACTTACATACTCATTACCCAGTTTGGTCTGGTTCTAGAGTGTGGTATCTAGTGCAACCATTGGCGCGGCCGATACCAACCTCTACTACTGACTACCCGCGCACTCGCGCACTCGCTAGACCGTATGGTCATGTATTATATAATTTTTTTTGTCAAGCCCATTACTGAAAAACACCACCAAGTAAAAGGACCGCTCTCTTAATAGGCTTGATATTGGATGGTTAAGAGCTACACACGGTTCGAGCTCGAGGCCACTTTTGGCATTGTGTCCTCTGTGTCCTCGGTCGTGCATATTCCAGCCACAAGGGGTCCTGGCAAAGCCGTGGTCGGCGCTGACGAGGCCGTCCACATCTGGGACCTTAAGACGAGCGTTCTGGAGGCACGTCTGGTTGACCCGCAGCAGAACGAAAAGGCTCAAGTTCTGCAGCTTGCATACGAGCCGAACTCAGAAATTGTTGCTGCTGGCTACACAGATGGCACGATCCGCATCTGGGACTTAAGAAGCCGGACGGTTCTCGTGGTGTTCAATGGCCATAAAACGAGCGTATCCGCCCTAATTTTCGATCGCCAGGGCACGCAGCTGATCTCGGGTGGTGCAGATACCTCGATCATTGTGTGGGATCTGATCAACGAGGAGGGCTTGTATAGACTGAAGGGGCACAAGGGGCTGATCACCTCTCTGACCATGATCAGCGACACCCACTTGCTGTCCACATCAAAGGATGGCATTCTACGAATCTGGGATCTAGAGACCCAGTATGCTACCGAGAGCCATGTAGCGCACAAGGGAGAGTGCTGGGCGGCAGTGGGCCTACCCGAAAACCGTATCGCAACCGTTAACAATGGCAACGAGCTCAAGATCTGGGAGTATGACCTGGCAAAACCTGAGGGCTCTCAAATTGTCAGTCTTGGAGCCTTCGAGAAGCAGAGTAAGCACCGCGGAATCGGCCTTGCGTACGACACGCGGGAAGGCCTTCTGTTCTGCGCTTCGGGCGACGCAGTACAGATCTGGAAGAGCCGAACGGAAGCCGAGCTAAAGCGCGCGCTCAAGCGCAAGCAGAAGCGCGCAGCCAAAAAGCTCGCCGAGGAGGGCGGGGACGCCGAGGCCGACGTCGAGCTCGGCGCCTCTGATCTGTTCCTCCCTTCAAAAATCATTCGCACAAGGGCAAAGCTTGCTTCTCTGGCTCTTGGCCAGCGCGGCGACGTCATCGTCAACCTAGGGTCTAACGCCATAGAAGACTACAACTACTTGTCGGAGGAGCCAGAGCGGGCTTATGGCGTCGACATGGTAGGCCACCGCACCGATATACGCGATCTTTGTCTGAGTAGCGACAACATGCTCGTTGCCACAGGATCTAACGGTCTCATTAAGCTGTACAATGTCAAGTCGCGGTCACTTTTACGAACTTTGACCGATACTGACTACGTGCTTGTGCTGCGATTCCTGCCAGGAGATGGTATTCTTGTCGCTGGAACGAAGGAAGGTAACATCGACCTGTATGACATTGCAAAGGCGGTTAAGCTCGGCTCGTACCCTGCACATGCTGGGGCGGTGTGGTCGCTGGATTTGAGCACAGACGGTATGACTCTTGTTTCCGGCGGTGCCGATAAGACCGTGAAGTTCTGGAGCCTCAATATCGTCGACGAAGAAGTTCTGGGCCACCCAGAGCTGCCGCGTATCCCCAAAATGGTCCTCAAAAACACCCACAAGCTCGAGTTCAACGATGATGTGCTGGCAGTCAAACTGAGCCCCGACGGGCGCTTCGTCGCCGCTAGCCTTCTGGACAGTACCGTCAAGGTCTACTACAAGGACACGCTAAAATTCTACTTGAATCTCTACGGACACCAGCTACCCGTGCTCTCAATTGACATCTCTCATGACTCGAAGCTGATCATCACCAGCTCTGCTGATAAGAACATCAAAATCTGGGGCCTTGATTTCGGCGACTGCCACAAGTCTCTTTTTGGTCACGATGATTCGGTGCTTCGTGTCTGCTTTGAGCCTTTGAGCCACAACTTCCTTTCTGCATCGAAGGACGGTCTTGTTAAATATTGGGACGGCAACAAATTTACCCAAATCCAAAAGCTAGTGGGCCATTTCTCCGAGGTGTGGGCACTGGCCGTCGCGAACGACGGCTCGTTTGCTATAAGTGCATCCCATGACAAGACGGTCCGGCTCTGGGAGATGACAGATGAGCCTTTGTTCATCGAAGAAGAACGAGAAGCAGAGCTTGAGAAGCAATACGAAGAAAATCTCGTGGAGTCTCTCAGCGCACAGCGCGAGATGGAAGTCGATGACGAGGACAACAATGCCAGCAGCGTCGCCGCGGTATCAAAACACTCCATCGAATCTCTGAAAGCTGGTGAACGGCTTTACGAAGCTTTGGATATTGCTACTAAGGATATTACCGAGCACCCGAATCCAAGGCATGTCATCCTGGCCACTTTGAACGTCTCCGCTGAGCGTTACCTTATGGATACGATGAGCAGGATCAAGGCGCCAATGATGGAGGATGCCCTTCTCACCTTTCCTTTAGACAAAATCGTGGATCTCCTCAAATTCGTTCTGATCTGGCTCGAGAAAAACTGGAATCTACAGCTAGTGTCTCGTGTGCTTTTCTTCTGTTTGCGCAACTTCCACAAACAGATTGTGGCTAATAAAATGCTTCGCCCCGAACTTGAAGCCATCTGCCATAGGTTACGAGAGCTGCTCAATGGTACTGCCGATATCATTGGTTATAACCTTGCACAGCTCAAGCTCATTCGTGACGTGTGGGATGAGAATCACACTAAAGAGTTTGATGCAAATGATGAGGATACGAGTAATGTAACCAAGAAGCGCGCACTATACTCAGTTCGCGTTTAATTGTAAAAGACCCGCTGATCCGGCGGTTGCATAAGCGAGCATCGCGGCTTAAGGTTTGAGTTGCCTTGGTGCTGGGATCTTTATAGTTGTAGAATATGGATTATGAAGGTATATATTACAAGACTTGGGCAAGCCTGGCAATAACCCAGTGCAGGACAATGTTTCGTGGAAAGTATGTCTTAGCATGGCTTCACCTCTTGGCAGGTCTGAGTTTGGCGTCAGAGTATTCCCCGAAGGATGCAAAATGCCCAGCGAAGGCCCTGCTCCGTTCTGCATCCGGCCTATCAGACAGCGAGCAAGACTGGATTATAGCCCGGGATCAGGTTACGCACGAAGCTTTAATCAATTGGCTGGACAACTCAGATCTTCAAGATTTTGATGCTTCTCAGTTTTTTGCAGCAAGCGACCCAAATTCAAAATCCACCGCTAGGATAGGTCTCGCATTCTCGGGAGGTGGATATCGAGCTATGCTCTCGGGTGCTGGAATGCTGGAGGCTTTGGATAGGAGGAGCCCAGTTATGGTGGGTGGAACGAGTCTTGGAGGCCTTCTCCAGGCTTCTAGCTATGTCGCCGGCCTCTCAGGAGGTGCGTGGCTTGTTGGCTCGGTAGCCGTGAACAATTGGACCACAATAGAACGTTTGCAAGGCTCTCCAGATCTATGGAACTTTGAGAATGTATTCAGCCCAAGCATGTCGAGGTCCGGGCTTCTTGGGCGCTTGCAGATAAGCTGGAATCTGGAGATTGTTGAGGATGTGCTAGGAAAAGCAGAAGCGGGATTTCCGATATCTTTTACAGATGTATGGGGTCGGCTTCTCAGTGCTCAAACGTTGGGTGGAGATCACGGTCGCAGCACGAAGTGGTCTGATCTTTTAAACTATGAAGGAATCGCTGCTCATCAAATGCCGCTCCCTATTCTGTTGTGTGATAGTGTTCCTCAGAACTCCTCGGAAATTGTATCCCTAAACTCGACAATCTATGAAGTATCCCCATTTGAGTTCGGTTCTTGGGATCCCAGTGTCTACTCGTTCATGGAAACGAAGTATCTCGGCACTTCCATGAACGGTGGAGTCCCAACTACTAAGGATGACTGCATAGTTGGATACGATAACTATGGATTTGTTATCGGTGCGTCCTCCACTATATTTAACCAAATTGTCCAGTCTCTAATGCATTCCATCAGCGCATTGAAGGATCTGTATGACGAAGTTGTTAATAGAGTGAAGTATAGCCCCGATCTAGCAATTGTGGGAGGAAACCCCTTCGCGGAGATTGATTATATCTGGAAACCGATCTCTTCTTCAAAAGTACTGGAGCTTACTGACGGTGGAGAAGATGGTGAGAATATTCCTTTGAGTCCACTGCTACAACCAGATAGAGAGATTGACTTGGTGCTTGCGTTTGACAACTCTGCAGATGACTCTCGGAACTGGCCAAGTGGTGAATCTCTGGTGAGTACTTATCAAAGGCAATTTAGTCCCCAAGGAAACAATACTGCCGTCCCCTACATCCCTAGCACTGATGCGTTCAAAAAATATGGGCTCTTGGAACAGCCTGTGTTTTTTGGCTGTAATCTGCTCAATGATGCTGATGCCAATCCGATCAAAGACGAAGATGTCCCTCCGGTGATCATCTATATTGCCAACTCCAAGCACAGTTACTCGTCGAACTTCTCGACGTTCAAGCTAAGTTACAACAACACCGAGCGAGATAACGTTATTAGAAACGGATACAACGTCGCTACGCAGAACAGCGGCACACTCGATAGGGAATGGAGGACTTGCGTGGCTTGCGCAGTAATTTTACGCGAGCAGCAGCGTCGGGGAGATTCACCATCAGATCAATGCGGCCAATGTTTCTCACGATATTGCTTTGAGGAAATCAAAGCATCTGCAGAGTCGCGGTATAACGGCCCAGAGACCCAACACGGAATGCGTCGAGATGGGCAGTTCAATTTGATTGATGGAGCACAGTTTCTCACAACTGACTCACTTGGGCTCGCTGAGAGATATATATACTGATGCTGAACGTAGATTTACCTTTGAATGCGTGCGTGGATTTCCCAGAGGTCGAGACTATGCATATCAAGAAACCAAGCTGCAGCATGGACCAGCTGCTCTAAATGTATAAAGGTATACGCCTCGGTCTTGGCCGCCGCCGCAGCACAGGCGGTGCGAGGTCAACAACTTGTGCCAAGTAACCCCCTACCCTACTCCGCGACTTGAAATAAAATTAACCACATGTTTTGATCTTTCACCACACCACTTCCCCGGGACCTGGCAAGGGGATTTTGTTACCAATGGCAAAAGAAACTCCGTTGAACTTCTCAGACCAGCATTATTTCAACTCATATGACCACTTCGGCATCCATGAGGAGATGCTGAAAGATGAGGTCCGTACGATATCGTACCGCGATGCCATCTACATGAACCGCGACCAGTTCAAGGGCAAAGTTGTGCTAGACGTTGGATGCGGCTCCGGAATTCTGTCGATGTTCGCTGCCCGCGCTGGTGCAAAGCTCGTTATTGGCGTGGACCGGTCGAACATCATCGATATGGCTCGCAAAGTAGTCGAAGCGAACGGCCTGAGCGATCGTGTGAAGCTGATCAAGGGCAAAATGGAGGAAGTGCAACTCCCTGTCGAGAAAGTCGACATCATCGTGAGCGAGTGGATGGGGTACTTTCTGCTTTATGAGGCTATGCTGGATACTGTTCTGTACGCTCGCGACCGCTATCTGAAGCCAAATGGGCTTATCCTCCCAGACAAGGCTACTATGCATATAGCAGGCATTGAGGACTCTGAGTACAAGAACGAGAAGATTGGATTTTGGGACAATGTTTATGGATTCGATTATACGCCGTTCAAAGAGGTCGCGATCAAGGACCCACTGGTGGACACGGTTGAGATGCAGGCCCTCGTCACTTCCTCGGCGCAGTTGATCGAGATCGATCTCTACACTGTGACCAAGGAGGATCTGGCATTCACCACAAGCTTCTCACTCCAGTGCAACGCCAAGGATGCGATGCATGGCTTTGTTGTTTGGTTCGACATTGTTTTCGAGCGCAGCAGCCCCAATCAGATCAGATTCTCCACGGGACCGCAGGCTAAGTACACACACTGGAAGCAGACTGTGTTCTACTCACAGAAAGACCACCTCATCGACTTTGGCGAGAAGGTGGAGGGCCGTATGGCCATCCGACCGAATTCTATGAACCCAAGAGACATCGACGTCAAGCTTGAGTATGAGATTCTCAAGCCAGGCTTCCCGAGCGGTAGAAGGGAGGAGCTCGCGTTCGTGATGTGCTAGTATGCACTGATGTATGATATATATATATTAATGCTCGGTTAGCGGCTAACCACACTTACTTTTATGCGAATAGAGTGCGAAACCTGACGTTTTGGCAGGATTTCTTCATCCCTTCAGACCAACGATCCTACAGAGCGGTAGTGACAGTCATGGACTGTGCATGAATAAGCGCCACCGGAGGGAGATCTTGGCACAACAGCTTAAGCAGCTCATGGTAGGCCTGTGATGTTTTTGCGTTTTTGTGAGTTCCGAGTGCGGGGGCTGGCAGCGTCGTGAAAATGACGGTCGCTCCATTGGACACTTGCTGCATAAGGCAGTTCAAAATCAGATGCTGTGCCTTGGCGGGCAATTCGTTGAATTGAAGCGCTTTATCGCAAGGGTCTACAGCCATGATATCTGGCGAAGCAGACCGGTTCGAGCGAACAACTCGAGCTTCCGCATGCTGCAAGTCGTTTGCGTCCATTGGATCATCCTGGAAGCTAGGGCCAGCCTCATAGTGCTCGTCAATCTCCTCAGTACTCGCACCATCGTCCACAGCTTCTTCAGGGGTGCGACCACCAATGTTGCCGTTGCTAGTGACGCTGCTGCTGAAGTTTCCATCGTCGTGGTAGCTCTCGTTGTCGCTGTCTTTGTCATTGTCGCTATCGCTGTCACTGTCACTCTCGCTCCTGTAGATATGGTCCAAATCGCGAAGATGCCAGCGCGTTGCCTGCATCGAGTGAGCGATCCCCATCTGCTGTAGTGAGCTCAATGTGCGCCGCTTTCTTATGTGCGATCCACCCCCCGGGATGACATACTCTGCTCGCTGGTTCACGTTCGACGTGCGCATCAATTGGCTGAGTCGTCTCTGAGATGTAGGCTTGTTCCGAGCCTCAGACAGCTGCTTCCACCACCTCGAGTTCACCAGGTTTTTCGACACCTTGTTCCCAGAGTCCGGATCCCCTTTGACTATGACGTTGTACATCTCGTTGTCCCTATCAAGACTGTAAACCAGTACGGTGGCTTGAATCCTGATTGTTTCTAACAGCTCGGTGATGCGACCGGTTTCCCGAGATATCTCAGTGCTTTGCTCCACAAATGCAATGACTCGGAGTTTATGCGTCAGCCCCCAAGCTTTTACTGAGTGCAGAATAGCACCAAGCTGCAGAACCAACGCATAAGTGTCGAAGTTCACTGACAGGCCATTCACTTTACCTTCATTGTCGACCAACTGGGCACTCATCTGAATAGGGTACAAATCGATATAGTCTGATTCGTACTCTGGCTGTTTGGATTTCCATGGGGACTGGAACCATGAAGTATTGGCTGGCATATCAATATCCATAAATCCTTTAGCAACGCAGACATTTGATCCCATAGACAACATATCCTCAATGACGTTGACCCATTGCTGGCATGTCATATGCTGCTCTTTGCGGCAAGTATCCGTCGGAAGTATCTCGATATCGACAAGATCGCGCCGCTGCCCCATCTCATTCTCATCGTAGAAACCCAAAACAGCAAGGTTAGGACGCATGCAGCCCAGGCCAGCACCCAAGAAAACATTTCGGGCCCCTGAGACGACACTAGAGTCAGCGCTGACTTGGAAGAAAGCTTTGAGGTTGTTCGAATCTCTAAGCTTTTCCCATGCACTTCGCTGATTTGCGATCTCGGGCACAGCCTCTTGGAAATTATCCCCCACAACAATCACATGGCCAAGAATGAGCAAGCCACCTTTCTTGAGGTAGTTGCAGAATCGTATGAGCTGCCACCCGGATCGAGGATCATCCACAAACAGGAGTATCTGGGGTCTCCAGTACTTCACATGGTCTTGGCGCAATTTCAAAAGGTATTTGCGCACCTGATGGTAGATAATCGCTTGAGATACATCTCCCCATGGCTTGGGTGATGAATATGCGTGAATAACAATGAAGATGAGAAAGCCAAGAAAGAGAATCTCGAGGGCTGCGAACGCATCAGTGACAATCATTGCAAGGATGCAAACGATTGTGCCCAGCGCTGCGGTTTGGACATCGAAATATCGGAAACTTGGTCGGAAGTTGGGGGCCGAGGCAACCTCTAACAAGAAGCACGCGAGATTCAGAACGATGAAGGTGGTGAGGAATGCAATGGTAATGTACACAGCAATTTGATTCACATCCAGAACGATGGTAACTTGGGCCAGGAAGTATGTGAACAGGATTGCCGGCAAAGGGTTATCATCTGAACCAGATCCTCGCCCAAATACACCGATCAAGGGCACAATATTATCGCGCGCTATCGCTTGTAGTAATTTAGCGGCACCAATGATCCCCATGAGTGCTGAGAAAATGCTCGTGGAGAACTCACCAAGCATGACTAGGAATGGGCTGACGTTCACTCCACTTATGACATCAACGTCTCGGTAGAGAAGATCCCGGCTAACGGACAGCCCAATCGCAAGAATCACCAACGCATATAACACAAACGTGACGGCAAGGCCATAGAGCGTGCCTCTTGGTATCGACTTCGATGGTGTTTGCAAGTCACCACTCATGCTTGCCCCCGCCAAGATCCCTGCCGTGGCCGAGAAGAAGATTCCGAATAAATCACTGATGTTCTCAGCCCCTCCCGGGCTACTGCCTGCGGCGCCGCTGGTGAACCTGGGCCACATATTGTCCAACATCGTTGTCCAGCTGGGCCCCGTGTACCATGCGTCAAACTCCTCATCGTAGAACTTGCTCTTCATGAAGAGCGACAGTGGTATGGACAAAGTGGCAATTAGTAGTATGCGAAACAACAGCTTTGAAGAGCGCGCAAACAAAGAGGGACCTAATAGACAGACCACCGTGCAGACCAGTAGCAGTATGGTCTGATACAGGAAGGACCACCAATACGTGTCTGGAAGGATCTGTGCGTAATAACCAGCACTTTTGCCAAACTTTGCCAGCAAAGGATCGGCAAACCCCGAGATATTTAGCCCAGCATTGAGAACCTGGCCTACGTAAAACACAATACCAATGCTGCCTCCAAATTCAGGGCCTAGCGACCGACTAATCATGAAATACGCACCGCCACCTTTCACGACACCGTTAGTGGCAATAGCTGAAACTGAGAGGGTCGTAAGTAGGTTGATACCATAGCTCATAACCAGTAGTAGGAGGGATCCGAGGATACCTGCTTGGCCAATGATGAATCCGAAGCGGAGGAACATGAGGATCGAGAGCACATTCAGAGTAGTGGGAATGAAAACGCCCTCATATGTGTCGAGTTTAGTGGCCCCTTTTAGCAGGGCCACCGACTCCGTTATAGGAGCAGCCACCATCAAAGACCGCGTCACGAAGCGCGTGAAGAGTGTGATACCAATGATCGCTTAATTACTCAGCCAAAGCGCTTATCTTCCGCCTGATAAAGCGAGTCCTTGCATTACGAAAATGTCACGATATTATCAGGATAGATAGTGCTATTCTTCTTGCGTGTCAATTGAGTGTGTCAATTGATAACGAAAGACGCATTTTTGCGAGCCGCCATGGATAATCTTTGCCTACGCTTCCGTGGTGGTGAAGTATGGGGAATTCTCGAGTGCGTCGTTTAATGTTCGAAACGCGCTGAGCCTAAATATCACCTTGTACTATTCACCCGCGCTGAGCTTTCTTATTTCATATTAGGTTGCTCCACATACATTTAAGGCAGAGAGTTGTCCTCGGAGGTCTCGCCGACGCATGACCACAAGAGATCAGTAATACCTCTGAACACTAGGAGTCTGAGGCCATAGTAAGAGCTTCTTCAAGCCCTTAAAATCTCCAGACACGGATAGGATTGGCAGCCCCGACCTCAGGCTATTCTAAAGAGCGCCAGTGCTGCGACGAGCCCTAAGACGCGCTCAAAAACGTCCATGAACCAATTCCGTGCAGGTGAGAGTCATGCTGCGACACCAAAACTTCGAAATTGAATATGAGAGCCTTGATCTGAGAACGGACGCTATACCAAAATCTAGCCATCAGGCCACCCGTACCCACACACTCGAACCGAGGCACATCCGACGCACCAAGAAAGAATTGGCGGAGTCAAGCTGCGGCTCTATTTTGATTGATAGCGCAAAATAAATTGCGAAATCGGAACTCCATGCCGTGTTAACTAACTGTGATGCGTGGATGCAAGATGGCATCGCGCAATTGAAGAAAACTGGCTACAATGTCACGCGCTGGTGGTGAGATCAGAGCCAGCACCATCAAGACCTAGTTAGATACCGGTAAAGCCCGCGCATCAAGGTAGCGAATGGCTACATACACTAGCCAATAACATGCTACCTCATCAGTTTGACCGCACAGTCTCTGCACACTGCCAGGGTCACATTAGCGCTCGACTGTCCAGGCAAAGTACTCCTTTTAGATCAGTTGTGTCCGTGATGCCAGGATATGAGCGCCGTATAGTCTATGAAGCTTTTTGATATCTCCCCCGGTCGCGAGCTCGCTTGAAGTATTCGTTCGAGATGCCCACCACATTTCCGCAGCTTAATGTTTCGTTACTGAACCGCATATTGTTGGTGCATGGACTATCACTCAGCCAGAAGCTCTTCAACCGGTCCCATTTGTGATCCGAAGCCATAACGCAACCAAGAAATGAGCAGAGCCTCGACGCGTTTCATGCGCAACGAAGATAGTTCCGCGATTGAGAGTCTACGCCTTGTTTGACAGGCCTTCCTTAGGCGTAAATCCTACATCAGCGACAGAATCACATTCAATATGAAGATCGATTATTGCTAGGAAATTTTCTATATGGGAATTCTTGAGCACGGCTCTTTGGTAGTTTTCAGACTCCAAGCGCTTTAAAATCTCCGGAGAGGTTAATGCACTCGAGTACATTCAATCTGCAAGACCCGAGGCTGAGTCACGTCAAAGAACCCCCTTGCACGCAGACGGCGGTGGTGTATATCCATCTGACATTACTTAAGGATTATCTGTAAGAATATTGCTCAACATGGCGCATACGAGGTGGAGGAATCCTTGTAAATAGAAACCGGCCTCAAGGTAGAAAAGCAGGTTGCCTGTCCTCCCCCTTTTCCTCTTCAGTGGGACAGCGAGCTCTCAAGATCTAGCGTTTTACCTGCTTCTCAGCTTGTTGGGGGTGGGGATATACTCGATTCGTACTCGTGCGGCGGCTGGTTGAACTCCTGAGTCGTGATCGCGACCCCACAGGTATAGGGTCGTGATCTACCCCAGCCCTGTGTGGAGGCAATCGTTGGCAGCATGTGCTCTCTGCTAACTGTACCTGCTCTGTTGAAGAGCTCAAGGTGCCTTAATGAGGACTCGAGTTAGATATTCAGCTGCTATTGAGATGCTTGACATGGCGTCATCTAATTGGGCTGGCAGATGAACCCAGTTTTACCCAGTAACCGCTATCTCTCCTTTCCAGAGGAACCCTGATTACGGCGCGGGGCGGCCTACCCCCCCACATCTTAACCTGCGCATGCCCCGTGCATGCCGCCTTGCGAGTAAGCATCATGCAATGTGCCATAACATGAAGTGAGCAGTATTTTTAGGCATTCAGCCGAGGCTTAAACGGAAGCTCTGCTTGGGGCTCGCACTCGCTCTTTACGCTACGTAAACGCTGTGAAATCAATGGGAGGCTAGTGGTAGGTAGTAGGCGCTTGATAAAGCACCTACTTACGCGACGCCATGGATCGTATCAGGTGCGAGATGGTTTATGCACCATCTGGGTACACCACCAGCTGGTTTTACACGGGAATGTGGGTGACGTCACGAATCTACCTCCGGATTTTCATGCCTACGGAGTCCGCCTTCGCGTTTGAGATCCGCTTCATGCGTCATCGAGATGTGCGACTCCGACTCAGTAGCTCCGAATGACCGTTCTGGCCACTCAAGGCAAGCACCCAACGGATAATCTCGTATCAACTACAAAGAACCAGATGTTCCATCACCCCTTGCCCATTCTATGTTCACGATACTACCCCGCAGATTAAGATAGGGTTGGGGGCCTGCAAGGTACGGACGCCATTTGTGGGGTCAAGATTCTAGAACATAAAAGCGGCCAAAATCGGTGTTTAAAGAAGCAAGGTCTATACCATAATCAAGTATCATGCCTGGGTCAGACTCTGTATCGGAGACTGCCTCCAGCAAACTCAGCGTGCATCAGGCGTCCTCTGACGGTAAGCATGATGATTCTATTCAGCGGCTGCAGTCCGGGGGAATTGTGTCGGAAAACAAGGAGAAGCCTTACTCCCAATTCGTGGAAAATGTTCGAGAGGAGCCCACCATCCACAATCCGCTAGCGCATCTTTCCCGCGATGACCTTATCGCCGATGTCAACGATTTTGCTGAGAGATATGGCATGGAAGACGAATTGGAGCTGCTGCAACGCGGGGCTTTAGTGGCTCAGCATCAAGATGACTGGCATGAAACCATGCAGGACACCTTACCACCGGATGAGTACGAAGCTCTCGTGTTTGAGAGGGAGAAGCCCTGGAGAACAACCTTTTCCATGATAATGACCGTTATTGTCGCGTCAATTGGTGCTTGCGTGCAAGGCTGGGACCAGACCGGAACAGCTGGGAGCATTCTATCCTATCCTCACGAGTTTGGGATTGACCCTAGCGTGGCTGGTCCGCATCAGACTTATTACAACTGGCTTGTCGGTGTGATCAGTGCAGGGCCTTACATTGGCGCCTGTGGTTTTGCTTGCTGGGCTTCGGATCCTGTTAATCATTACCTAGGGCGTCGGGGAACCCTATTCGTGGCTGGAATCTTCTGCTTAGGATGCCCAATTGGCACTGCCTTCACTCAGAATTGGAAGCAAATGTTTGTAGTTCGCATTCTACTCGGGTTCGGTATCGGTTTCAAGGAGGTCACGGCCCCAGTCTTCGCAGCCGAGAATGCTCCGAAGAGAATTCGCGGAGCTCTTGTGTTGTCTTGGCAGATGTGGACAGCATTTGGAATATTTCTGGGATACTCCTCTAATCTTGTGCTCAAGGACGTGGGGAAAATTGCCTGGCGACTGCAATATGGCTCTGCATTTATTCCTGCGGTGCCTTTCTTGATCCTCATCTACTTCTGCCCTGAGAGTCCCCGCTGGTTGCTCAAGAAAGAGAGAGTTAAGCCCTTTCAAGTCCCTTCTGCGGCTGAGACGGCACCGTATTCAAGCGGCGAGGGATCTCTACCTTCTCCACTTGCAAATTCTCCAAGAGAAGAATGTTATTGGAAAGACGACATACATTCAGCGCTTCTTTCAGTTGTTCTACAAGAATCGAATTCGTCAAGCCACGCTGGCATCTTTTGTAGTCATGATCGCACAGCAAATGTGTGGCATCAATGTCATATCGTTTTTCTCGTCAACCATCTTCTCGGAGATCACGCATGACAACAACAAGGCGCTCTGGTCGAGTTGGGGGTTCGGCTTGACGAATTTTGTGTTTGCCATTCCCGCTATCTTCACCCTCGATACATTTGGCCGGCGTAACCTGCTACTGTTCACGTTCCCGAATATGTTTTGGACGTTGCTCGCTGCAGGATTTTGCTATTGGGTTAAGGACGAGACCGCAAGGCTGGGAACGGTATCCCTGTTCGTCTACATGTTCTGCGCATTCTACTCACCAGGCGAGGGCCCGGTGCCGTTCATGTACTCTGCGGAAGCGTTCCCTATTGTATCGAGGGAAGTTGGTATGGCGTTTGCAGTATTTATCAACAACTTCTTCGCTGCTCTTCTCTCCGTGACATTCTTCCGCATCAGACAGGTCTTCACCATTGTAGGCACGTTTGGCTTCTACGCTGGTCTGAACTTGGTGGCACTTGTATGGATCTTCCTTTGGGTGCCCGAAACCAAGCAGCTGAGTCTCGAGGAGCTCGATAGCGTGTTTGCCGTACCTACGCATGTGTTTATGAAGTACCAGGTCACTGAGGCGCTTCCGTACTTCGTCAAGAGGTGGATACTATTCGACCGTAAAGCCTACCTGCGCCCGCAGCCTACAGTAGACCATCTCTAGTACTAGTAGTTAAGTTATATGATGATATTTGATATGAATCTAAGATCAACGCGTCACTCATTCGCCCACGCAAATATAAAGGTACGCAGTCGTCGCCATCTATGAGGCTTTCGTATAGATTCGCACTAGGTGAGTAGCTTGTCGACTGCCCAATCAATGGATAGCGTGCGTAGATCGGTATACTGCTGGCCGACGCCAACAAACAGAACGGGTACACCTGTTGCGTATGTGACGTTAACGAGCGTGCCAAGCATCTCTCCAACGGTGTCAACCTTTGAAATCAAAAAGAAATCGAGCCCTCGAGCTTTGCCGAAAGCAGCGTCAAAATTGCGAGCTTGCTCAACGCTATCTGTCCCCACAAGAGCCTCTCCAACCATTATAATTTTATCAGGCTTGGCAAGATTGCCAAACTTCTCAAGACTTGACATCAGTCGGCTGTCATTATGGCGTCTGCCGGCAGTATCGATTAATACAACATCGAACTGATGCTTGGTTCCGTATTCAACAGCCTTCTTAGCGATAACGGCCGCATCTTTTCCATAGCCTTGAGAGAACAGCTCGACTTGCCCGCGTGATCCAGCAAGCTGGCTTAGCCTATCAACATGCACCTTCAGCTGCTCAACGGCACCGCTGCGAAACGTATCGCAGGCAGCTACCAGAACCTTGAAATCATTCTGCAGGAACCAGAAGCCAAGTTTACCAAGGTTTGTCGATTTCCCCACACCATTAACGCCAACCACGCTGATCACATACGGAACATGCTTGTTCTTAGTTGTGTTCTTGACG
This sequence comes from Entelexis gropengiesseri, assembly GCA_030579755.1. Lineage (NCBI taxonomy): Eukaryota > Fungi > Ascomycota > Dipodascomycetes > Dipodascales > Trichomonascaceae > Entelexis > Entelexis gropengiesseri. The sequence continues at coordinate 28,402 of JAKTRO010000070.1, read as the reverse complement.
CCTGCAAGTAGATCGGTTGAGGTCTCTGGGGCTAGAATACGGCTTAGCGTTTTCTTCACACTCTCCCGGACAGTCGCCTTTACTGACGTCCAGCTTTGGGTCGACGAGCCGACCAAGTCACCCCGGACCTGGTCGCAGATGGCATGCGATACCTCCTTTGCCACATTTTTAGAGACCAAATGGTCTTCCATCGCCGTCAACGCACCCTCAAGATCGGCCTCATTCAGCTTTTTACCGCCGACAAACCGCTTTAGAAAGCCGAACTGCTCGCGAGGCTCAGCAGACTCGTCATTGAGAATTTCATTGAGCTCAGTAGTGAGCTCACGCACCACGAACCCGTTCTTGGACTTTGATCCCAGCTTATTGACGTCCACGTCTTTCACGGAGGCAGAAGCAGCGGCAGAGGTTTGGGTGGCAGCCTCTGAGTAGTCGAGAACGGCATCGGAATCGGAGCTTATACCATCGTCATCCCAAGTCCGCTTTTTCTTGCCCTTCGGCTTCTTCTTTCGCGCCTGCTTGTCTTTAACGGCATTCTTTGCCAGCTGCTTAGGGGTCTTTTTCTCTAGAGAAGGGGATGCATGCGTGCTCGTCGGTTCTGGCGAGGGACTCGAGTCATCGGCTGCGAGGACGTCTGCAGACTCCTCTGTGCCATGGCTGGCAAGAATATTGTTGACACGGACGTCAACTAGCGCCTCGAACTTGCGAGGATCCGTTTCACCTACGCTGGCCCACACTTTGGCGACATCATCAACGAGGCCTTGCGGGTCGTCGATCTTTAGAGCTGCTGGATAGAGAAAGGCGGTGCTGGTTGCCGTGTCACGGTGCTGGGCTATTCTCGCGGTGTACTCGTGCGATTTTCCAAGTCTTGCGTGGCCACTATGCCGGAACCGCTTGGTTTCAACACGCTCTTGGAGGACCAGCTCGTTGAGCGCATCCAGAGGCACTGCCTCGCGGTTACGGTCAAAGTGGATCACTCCACCATCACTAAAAACCACCAGCCTATACATCTGTGGTGAGCTTCTTTAAGCTCGCTTTCCCTTTGAGGTTTACCTCTCTGGCTCTTAGTAACGGTATATAGTGTGATCAGCGCAGAAGTCTGTTGGGGGGGCCAAATCGAGCTTGAAATCGAGCCTGTGTAATGGCAAGCCCAATAATAAGTAGTACATATGGAAAATGCAATGGATTCAAGTATAAAGCCTATTAAAGTCCATTATATATATACTAGTTGAGCACCTCATCGAGCTGCGCCTTGGTAAGACCCTTAAGAGCCTCGCGCAGGGCGAGGAGGCCCTCCTTCGAGCTAGTGACGCTCGAGAGCTTCTTAGCCTCTTCAGCGACCTTGGCCTGGGACACAGCAATGTCAATTTCCTCCTTGTGCGATTCAAGCCACTCGACGACCTGGCGGTCGTTCAAGCCCTTATCAGCATACAAGCCCTGCACGATCTCAGGCTCAGTCATGTAGTGCTCGGCCAACCGCCGGCGCGCACGCCAGTAGAAGAAGCGGCGAGACTCGGGCCACGACAGGATGTCGCGCACGGTGCCCTTGGCCTTCATGCGGCCTGGGCGGTCGTGCAGCTCGGCGAACTGGACGGCGACTTGCTCGTAGATCGGCAGCAGCTGCTTCTCGCGCTGCGAGATCTGAGCCCGGAGCTCGGCCTGCTGTTCCTTGTCCTCGGTCTCTTCGATTTCCTCGCTGAGCTCGCGGTACTGCTTGTCCAACCGCTTCATCAGCACCACAAGCTTCTTGCGGCGCATCTTGATGCCAACAATACCCTCGGGCTCGAGGACACCAGCGCGAGCATCGACGTCGGCATACATCTCCATCTGCTCGGGGTTGATGCTGGGATCAACCACGACCCACGAACCACCACGCAGCTCGCCAGTAGGAGGAATGTAGACAAACACCGGACGACGGTAGGTCGACAGCGCATCGACAATCATCGCACCGTACTTCAGAACTTCGAAGTACATATCGCGCTGTCCGCCACTGAACCCACGCCAGTTGGCGAGGATCATCAGCGGCAGCTCTTCACCGTGGTTGAAGTCCTCAATCGCCTGAGCCGTCTTGTATGCAGAGTTGGGGAACCACACCTGGCCGGCCTCGGGAATGACCTGCTCGGTGCTCAGCGGGTTGGCTGGATCCGCAGGGTAAACCGTCTCGGTGGTACGCGTCTCAACGCCAATTACGCCGAACGGAATGCCGCCAAGTCGGGCTCGACCGGTCACAACACCTCGGGCCCATCCGCCAAGCGTCTCGGTGAACGAGTCGCGGTCGAACAAACCATGCTCGAAACCATCGGCGGTCTCGCGACCAGCAATCAAATGGCGCACATCGTAGGTCTCGTTTTTCTGGGGGGTGAACTCTACATCACGATCCCAATTATCAGGGCCCTCAAGAATAGGAACCGGACCACCCTTCACAGCGGGCACATACGACATCCACTTCATGATCTTAGCAATGCCGTCGTAGTCATTATCCGCCACAAGATGGCTGACACCGTTCCTGAACATGACCTGCTCACCACCAAGCTGAACATTAGAGCTGTAAACCTCTCGCCCCAGCACCTTGTTGATCGCCTCAGCACCGGTAAGCAAGAGGGGCTTGCCAGCAATCTGGACAGTGCGCTGGCCAAGACGCACAACATAGGCGCCAATACCAACCGAGCGACAGGTGACCAAGGAGGCAGTGAAGATGTCGCGATAAGCCTTGCTAGTGACACCGGCAATCAAGCCGGAGCCCCGGAGAGACTCGACACCAAGACCCTCTTCCTTACCAACGATGTACTCGAATTTGTAGCGCGTTTCGCCGTCCTCAACGATCTTTGAAAAACCTGCGTTGCTTTGAAGGGTCTCGTATTGTTCGGGGGCCAAGTAAAGATACTGATATCCTTCCTCCGGCTTGTCGGGGTTCACCCACGCAACCTGCAGATGCGCAAGGAGCTCCTCGGCAATGCCAATACGAGCGCCAGAGTTGGCGCTAACGTAGATGCGCGGGATACCCAGCTTGCGGGCAAGTTCAGTCGCGAGGTTGAAGAAGCGATCCTCACGCGGCCCAAACGAACCGATCTTGTATGTGATGTCATTGGCAACAATCAGGAAGCGGCGGCCGCGAGGGAACTCAACAGTGTTTGCTGTGCACATCCAAGCAACCATGCCGCAGTTGTTTGCACCAGGCTCACGGTCGACCTCGGTGAGATTCTCTCCATCTTGGTCAAACATGAGCTCAACAGCATGGAAGAAGTCCTGAGGCGGGCCACCTTTGAGATCCCACTGCTTGCCCAAAGCTTCCTTGACCAAGTCAGGGAAGTCGTACACAAACGTGGTGCCCTTCAGGTTCGCATCGTAGCGGCGCAGCTGAAGGTACTCCTTGGTCGGGTACGGCGACATCAACGGTCTGAGATGCATGTTTCCGGGCTTGTCGCTGCCAATCGATTTGAACACCCACTCACCCCGGTCATTCTTAACCTCTGTGTAAAGGTCAGACTTCACAACAAACCCGCTCATGTTCTGGATGAACGCCCGAATGGGCACATCATCCACCACGATGCGGATTTCCGCGCTCGTCACGCGCAAGCGCCAGAGGCGAAGGCCAAAGCGGACAAGGAACTTGCGGAACGCAGAGAGCAGCTCGGACAAGTCGACATGGAACACGCCAGTGAAGTTGATGAAGATGTGGTTCAAGTCAGAGCCGGACGTGTCAGTGACCTGCAAGGTGTCCAGAATGTCGTTCATCAGTCGGTTGGACTCGCTCTGGAGGTACTCGGGGGTGGTGACATCAACAGCCTGCAGCTGCTCGGGAGTCACTACAGTGCGCACGAAGAAACGCTTGTCGGCGCTGTCGCTGACGGCAGTGGCCTCGTAGATATGAACAGACCGGTTCTCGTTAAAGACGGGACGGATATTGAAGTTCGACAGACGACCCAGCTCCAGCTGGAACGCCAACGGCGGGTTCACATGGCGCAGCGTGCGGTTTTCTTCGTACGAAGGGCCCTGGAACGAGAAGAACTTCGGGGCCTTTCCGACTTCGACCTGGATGAGAACGGTGATACGTCTGACGCGGTGCTCGCTAAGATGGCCGGCCTTCTCTGCAACGATCTCCTGCAAAAACTCGGCAATCTCCTCATCGGAGACGTCAGCAACCTCGGGCTCGAACACCACGATATTACACGTGTTGATGAGCTCCGGCGCCACGATCTCTCCAGACGGGTTGGGAGGGTCCGAAAACGCACGCGTTCTGGTGCCGGCGGTGTTGGTAGGCAGAAGGTCCACAGCGCGGCTCAGGGCCTCGTCAAAGTCCTCATACTCACCGGGCAGCACCAATCCATGGCGAGTCAGGCTGCCCTCACTCTTGGCAATCTCGAAGTCGTAAGTGATGGCGGGCAGCTCACCAACATGGTACTGCAAGTTTCCGACGCGGTACGCACGGTTCACGCGCCTGGCATACACTTCCGCAGCAGCCAAAACGATATACGGGTCTGTTGATTTGAAGAACTGGAACAAGACATCGTAAACCGAGTACTTGGACTCAACCAGCTCCCGCAACAGGCTGAACTCGGGGAAGCGGCGCTGCTTATCCAGGCTGGAGCCATACGACGATGCCATGACGCTCGACTTGAGAATGTGCTCCATCTGCTCGGTCTGCTCCTGCAGCGTAGGCAGCGAGCACTGGATGATGAGCTCACGAGCGCGAAGCACAACCTTTGCAGTGGCGTACTGATCATCGAGCTCCGTCAACTTCTTGAGCACCGGGCGGAGGTACTTGGCCACCAGGCCGTTCTCATGCTTATGAGGATCATACTCGTTGAGTAGCAGCAAAATGAGGTTGTTCTTGTTACCCACACGAGAGTGAGACATGATTGTGTTCACAACGAAGTCGAGGTCGTCCTTGTGAGCATCACGGAGGCGGTGAACAGCCTCCTCCGACGGCATGCCGTTGAACTGTTTTTCCACGTCATAGTACTGCTGAAGAAGCTTCTCAATGATGCTGAACTCAAAGCCCTTCAGGCCGTTGGAGTAGTTATGTGCAATCTCCGACAGCGGCGCCATGGTATCGTTGAAGATTTTGGCGTCGACAGCCTCGGCAGGGGTCCATTTGGCGATGGTCTTAGCCACCTGTTTGGCCGGGAACTCGCGCTTCGCGGCATGAGCGCGCTCCACGAGATCCAGCAGGGTCTGGTCGAGCGAAGCGGCCATGCGGCTGTGCAGCGCAGACGACCGCTGGCTCCATTGAGCATACGGGAGATCCGAGTCACGCATCAGGTTCAGCAGCGCCTTAACCGTGTCGACAAGAACAACCTGGTTGTCATACCCTTCCAGGATGTATGACACGGTGGCCAGAAGGTAGCCGAACTGAATATCGACCTTCTTGCTCTCGATCTGCGGCGGGCCCATCGGGGGCAGCTGGCCGATGAACTGCGAGGCCTTCTTCACCAGGCTTGGGTCATCAAGCGTGAGAATGCCGATAATCTCGCCGCCTTCCAAGGTAGCGCCAGGCTGCTTGATGGGCTGGACAACACCGTCCTCCTGGGCAATCAGGGGCATGTACATCTTCATGACCTCGACCTCGGCGTAGGGCTGGCCAGCAGTGACGTGCTCGCCGACTTCGACAAGGAAGCGCACGAGCTTACCCTGCGAGGGCGTGCGGAGCTGAGTCGGGTCGTTCTCGACCTCGAGCAGACAGGTCTTGGAGTCCACGGACATGCGCGTGTTCCCCATTTCGTCCTTGTAGTACACGACGTGCGACTTGCCGTCGATGCCAATGAGCAGGCCGCCATCACTGAGCGAGCGGACGCCAACCTCCACGCGCGAGCCGTTCAAAAACAGGCGGTAGGTCTCCGGCGACGACCTTGTGGAAGTGAACTTGTAGTGCTCGCCGTCGTAGATGAAGTCGATCTCATACAAGTACTTCATGGCGTCCTTCGGCGGGGCCTGGCCTCGCTCGAGTGCCGCCTTGTACTCGCGCGTAAGCGCCATGGTCTCGAGATGCGACTTGGTGGCGGCGCCGCAGAGAATGGCGATGTAGCGGTCCGGCTTTTCGGTAGTAACCTTACGGCTGATGAGGTCGTCGAGCCAGCCCGTGGTGATGGTGTTCTTCTCGAAGTCCTTGGTCTCTAGCAGGCCGATGAGGTACTCAACGGTGGTTCTGAAGTCACCACGGATCGAGAGCTCTTTGAGCGCCACAATCATGGAGCGACGGCTGGCCTCACGCGTCTCCCCGAATGCAAAGATGTGGCCGAATTGGGAGTCCGAGAACGAGTGGATGTTACCGCGGTTACCCACGCTGAAGTAGCCCCACACATTCGAGCTCGAGCGGAAGTTCAGCTCGTGCATGGTGCCGCCGCTGGGCTTGAAGCCCTCGCCGGGGTCCTCGGAGGTGATACGGCAGGCGGTGGTGTGGCCCTTGGGGGTGGGGCGGCGCTGGAGCTTCGCCAGCTCGGGGTCCGAGAAGTCGAACGTCAAAGGAGCTTTCGAGAGCGGGTCCGCGCCGTAGAACATGCGGATATCGGTGATGAGGTCGAGCGGGAGTCCCATGGCGATCTGAAGCTGAGCCGCAGGCAGGTTGATGCCGCTGACCATTTCGGTTGTCGGATGCTCGACCTGCAACCGCGGGTTCAGCTCAAGAAAGTAGAACTTGTCGTCCTCGTGCGAGTAGAGGTACTCGACGGTGCCGGCGCTGACGTACCCGACCAGCCTGCCGAGGCGCACGGCAGCATCGGCCATCTGCTCGAACGTGTTCTTGGGCGCGACCTCGACGGGGGCCTCCTCGATGATTTTTTGGTGGCGGCGCTGGACGGAGCAGTCGCGACCAAACAGCGAGATGTTGTTGCCGTACTGGTCGGCCAGCAGCTGGACCTCGAGATGACGCGCGGAGCCGGCCAGCTTCATGATGAAGATCGGCGACCCGGGAATCTCGCCCTCGACCTGACGGTAGGCGGTCAGGAAGTCGGCCTCGTTCTCGACCTTGCGGATTCCCTTTCCGCCGCCGCCCTCGCTGGCCTTGATCATTACGGGCAGGCCGATGCGGCGCGCCTTCTCCAGGCCATCCTCAGCGCTGTTCGAGCAGCCCTGGGCGTAGATGTCGTCGGCAACGCTGACATGGCCGGTCTCGGGGTCCATATACACCTCCTCGACGCCGGTGCCGCTCCACGGAATACACGGAACCTTGGCGTGCTGGGCAACAATCGTGGACGAGATCTTATCGCCCAAACTGCGCATCGCCGACCCGGGGGGGCCGATAAACACGATGCGGCGCGGGCTCGCAGCCAGCTTCTCCGGAAGCAGCGGGTTCTCCGAGGCGTGGCCCCAGCCTGCCCATACTGCCTGCACGCCGCTCTGCTCAGCAACGTCTACGATGAGGTCGACGTTCGCGTAATTGTTGTTGTTGGTACCACCGGGCACAGGCACAACCTGGTCGGCCATGCGGATGTACTCAGCGTTGGCCGCAAGGTCCTCCGGCGTGGCCATGACCACAAAGCTGATGGCGCGCTCGTCGCCGAACGTCTGGTACGCCCACTTGCGGACACTGCGGATCTCCTTGACGGCAGCAATACCATTGTTGGCGATAAGCACCGAGGTGATAACGGTGTGGCCGCCGCGCTCGGCCACGAAGTCGCGAACAACCGACGGCTTGGCAGCCTCCACCGACTCCAGGCCAAGGAAGTGGGCCGGCAGCTTATAGTGCTCGTACTTCTTCATCCGCTGCGATGATTCCAGCATCGGTAATGAGGGTATGCCGGTGATCAAGCAGAATGGACGAGGTACAAACTCAATGTTTAAGAGCACCACTGGCTATTCACTTTTTGTGGACGCGTTGCTGACTCACCACGTTGGGCCGGTGAAGGTTGGGGGCCACGCGCAGCTCCAGGGCCCAAAGCTTCAGATCGGGGTGAGGGTATGTGCGGAATCGCGTGGGTTTGGCCTTGCCGGGTGTCGAACTCACGGCTTAAGAGCAGAAACGCTGGTGCAATGATGCTGGGTGGCTCTGAGGAGGATCGGGGCCAGTTGTTCCGACTTGTTGTGCGCGTTTTGGCTGCTTCCCCCAACATGGTGAATGGGCCTAGCTCGGCTGTGGATGCAGGGTTCGCCTAAAAGTCACAGACGGATAAACCGCTGCGCATGCTATTTATTTTTTGTGATGAGCGGCCATAACCAAGCTACCTAGCAGGATGCTGCTGGCCCTCAAGTTGCAACTTTACTGATGGCTCTGGCGGTATCGAGTCTTAGTCTGCCCGGATTGGAGGCCTGTAGGAGCTTCGATGGCTTGGCCGCTACAAGCTCTCAGCGAATGATTAAATAAAAGTAGTGAGACGGTGGGCGGAAAGCTTGAACCTCTCCGGCTTTATAGAGGCTCTAATTTGCCAATTCAAAAGCAGCTTTCGTGGTCAAAACTCAGTAGTCATTGCCCAACGCCGGCCAAAGGACATGCACAACTACACGTCAAAGTGCCCTCAACTCGTGAACTTTTATTCAAGCACTCATCTCTGCAAATTGCCGAACCACCCCTGAGGCAGATCAAGCCTTAGCAAGCCTTCCCCAGCTTGAGACTTTATATGTCTGCCAGCCTAACTTCGCACTAGTCATCCCGCTCTATCTTATCGCAGGAGATGCTTATATCAGCCGATAACGGCTTTGGATCGCGAGCGGTTTGGGCCGATCCGATCTATCATGCACTGGCCAGCTTGGGCTTCGCAGGCCGCGCCGCAGTGGCCGCCTCAGTGGATTGATTCGTCTAAATCAGGAAAAACTCGAGCATTGAAGCTTGGGGGTGCGCTTCTGGGCCTGGTTCTCATTGTGTTTTTGGCAGTTGATTCGCTTCGTGCGCCGACTTCTCGGTGGAACGGCACGTTCTACCCCGATAGGACGCTCGATAAAACCGGGTACCACGGTGCCGTGGCAAGCGACGTTGGACTGTGCTCTGAGATGGGCGTTAGCGTGCTGAAGCGAGGCGGATCAGCCGCCGACGCGGCGGTTGTCGTTGCGCTGTGTATCGGCTCTGCAAACGCCCAGTCCTCGGGCATTGGCGGCGGGGGTTTCATTACCGTGAAGCCCGAGAACGGCAGCGCGTACACCATCAATGCGCGCGAGACGGCGCCGAAGCTCGCTCACAAAAACATGTTTAACAAAGACCCGCAGCTGTCGCGCGTTGGCGGGCTCGCCAGCGGCGTCCCCGGCGAGGTGGCCGGGCTCTACAAGTTGTGGGAGCTGGAGGGCCGTCTGCCCTGGAAGGAGCTGGTCGACTCGGTTGCTGAGCTCAACGAGGTTGGGTTCGAGCGCGGCGAAGCGCTAACTGTGACTGCCGAGCTGTACCGAGAATCGATGGTGAAGGAGCGGCCTGAGACGTGGGACAAGTTCTACAACCTGAGTGACTGGGACTGGGCGTTCGCGGACTCGCGAACCCCTCTAATCAGGCGCCCGAATTTGGCGCGCACGCTGCGCGAGATCGCCAACGGAGGCGCCGCTGCTTTCTACAATCCCGATGGCTGGATCGCGCAGAGCATTGCGCGGATCACCCAACAGGCTGGCGGGATTTTGACTGCGGAGGATATTGCCGCGTACGAGGTGCTTGTGCTGCCGGCGCTCAACACCACGTTCCGCGGCCGCACCGTGTTTGTGGCGCCGGCCCCAGCGTCCGGCAATGCCCTGGTGATGGCCTTGAACGTTTTGGATTCCATTCTGCCCGAGGACATCGATGTGGACGGCGACCAAGACCCGGTGTACGCGCAGTACCTGATTGAGGCGATGAAGTGGATGGCCGCCGCTCGCTCTGAGCTCGGCAACCCAGGGTTCGTGTCGAACCCGAAGATCGAGGAGATGCTGGGTGATGCGTGGGCGGCGCGTGTGGTTGGCAACATCAGCGCCGACCACACGCTGCCGTCGTGGCGCGATTACCACCCGTCGTACGAAATGAACGAGCCGCACGGCACGTCGCACTTCTCAGTGGTCGACAAAGACGGGGCCGCGGTGTCGATGACCACCACCGTGAACCTGCTGTTTGGCAACTTTGTGTGCGACCCCGAAACCGGCATTGTCATGAACTCGCAGATGGACGACTTCTCCGTGCCGCTGACGCGCAACAGCTTCGAATTGGCGCCATCGATCTACAACTTCGTGAAGCCCGGCAAGCGGCCGCTGAGCTCGACGGTGCCCAGCATCATTCTTGACGAAAACGACCGCGTTGAGCTGGTGGTTGGCGCTGCCGGCGGGTCGCGGATCCTGACGTCGGTGTTCCAGGCAATTGTGCGCCAGTACGCGTACGATATGGATGCCCTCGAGACCGTGGCGTTCCCGCGGATGCATCACCAGCTCATTCCCGAGGTTGCTGAACTCGAAGTGGGCTGGCCGAAGGCGGCGCGCCAGGAGCTCCACTCGCGAGGCCACGCAGTCAAAGTGGTTCCGGCGCTCTCAGCCATGAGTCTAATCAAGCGCGACGAAGAGGGGCTTCTCCACGCTGTTAGTGATTTCTATCGCAAGCGCGGGCTGGGGGCTGCCTATTGAGCGGAGCGCTCACAAGGAGCGCTCACAAGGAGTGCCTGTATGTAAAACGTCGAGAAGCCTAATGATGAGTTGGGCAACCTGGACGAACAATTTTTTTTCGTTCGACATAAGGAGTCATAGATAGTTACTAGTCAACTTAATAAAAACCCACAGTCGTCAATTATACCTCGCCAGAGCCATTGTCTGCACACCCCCCGCTGGCTCTGGCGCGGGCCGCTAACCCATTACGTCAGGGAAAGATGGCAGCCTCAAACTCGCGAACGTCGTCGGCACATGATATTGCCGGGCCCAAGAGAAAATTACACACCACCGGCGGAACCATCGAAAAATATCCCGTAATGGCTGGGTTGATTGGAGGCCTTCAAGGCCTGTTTGGGGGCTCTGGAAACCGCGAGCCCCAGGCGCAGACGCCGCCCGCCGGCGCTGATGGCGAGTTCAAGGCAGAGCTGCCGCCGATCCTGCCCACAGCGTTCGACGCCGCAACGCTGCACCCGATGGCGGACCTCGGCAAGCACCAGCTCGAGTATCTGGATCTGGAGACCAACCAGCGCAAGGCCGACGGCCTCATTGCGTCCCGGGGCTTCTTGGAGGACCTTTCATACGGTACCGGTGCGATGTACCTGCTGGGTCTCGGCACGGGCGGTTTCTACGGCCTGGTCGAGGGTCTGCGCAGCACGTCGTCGAGCATGAGCCCGAAGCTGCGCACAAACGCGATTCTGAACTCGGTCACGCGCCGGGGGCCCTACCTCGGCAACCTCTCGGGGTGCCTCACCCTGACATACAACTTTGTTGCTGGCGGCATTGACATGTTGCGCGGTGACTACCACGACGACGCGGGCTCGCTGGCGGCCGGCGCGATCACGGGCGCCCTGTGGAACGGCTCGCGCGGCGTGCGGCCCATGCTCATCTCGTCGGGTCTGCTGACCGGCGTCACTGCTGGCTGGTGCGTGCTCAAGCGCGCGGTTGCGCCGGCCGACGACGACTAGAGAGTCGACTAGGCACCCAATCTTGTCGCTCTGGCGGAACAGTATGGCGCGCCGTACAGCGGGCGTTTCGCCGGGGTCGGATGTGTATATACTAATTGATACTGCTAGTTGTCCATGCATGAATAAATATGTGAGTTATGACCAGAAGCGGTGTGGATCATACGGCCTGCGCAGCCCGTTTTGTGGGCGGCGCCGCTTGCCCGAACGGCTCGCTGCGCTTCACGCCCGTAGCGGGCATGGACTCAGCCGTCTTTGGCTCAGCCAGCTCCGCAGCGGTCGCAGTCGTGGGCGCGGCCTCATTAATAGCGTCAAGCAGCGCCTCCACAGTCTTCGCCTGCGTGATCTGCCGGTAGATGGGGTCCTTCCCAGGCACCATGCTCTTCAGGTTGTACTTCATGTGCGCAACATTGAAATCGTATTTGATGCACAGGTCGAGAAACTCGCGGCCGATCTCACGGGGCGGCACAAGCGCCGGCCCAGCAAAGCACGACGGGTTGGCCTCGGCGCCGCGCGCAATCATCGCGCCGCTCACGCCATAAGTGTCGATCATCTCCTGCAGCTGGCCCCGGTGATACACGTCACCATTCACTAGGCACGCGACGTCGGCGTCCTTGCAGATGCGGGCAATCTCCGCGAGCTGGTCGTAGAACGCAGGCTCGCGCCGCGGGCGCATGCCGGGCGTGCGGCAGTGGACAGTCAGGCACCGGACGCCCGTGCGCACAAGCCGCCTCACAAGGTCGAAGGTTGTTTGCGCGGACTCCAGCACGCGGATCTTCACGCTGATCGCCACGTCGAACGGCGTGCCGACCTGCTCCACAAGGCTCGTGAGGATCGACACCAGCCGATCAGGCGTGCCCAGCAGCTGCGAGCCCATGCCTGAGTGAGTCGAAAAATGCTTCGGGCACCCGCAGTTCAGATCGATCGCCGACACGTACGGCGCAACCATCTTAGCAGCCTGCACCGCGAGCTCGGGGTCGGCGCTGCCGAGCTGGAATACAAGCCGCGACTTCTCGAGCTCCGGAGCTGTGCGCCACACGAGCTTCGACGGATCCTTCTCCGGCACAAAATCAATCGTCCCCAGTGCCCTATTTTCAACTATGCGGCTGGCCAGCAGCCCTTTGTCGACAATCTCGGGACCCCACACCAGATCGGCCCCGTACTTCATGCTCAGCAGTCGCATCGGGAGCTCGCTCACTCGCACCATTGGTGCTAGGACAAGCTTGCCGCTATATTCAAGCTTAGGAGGCATTGCGCGAGGCTCAATGACAGATCTGCTCTCGTCACAATGCTCTGGGTCCAGCAGTAGCGGTGACCGGGCTCGCTGGGTGAGGGTCGTGAAGTTCATCTATATGTATCATGTGATGTCTACTAAATTTTTCAGTTTCTAATCCCAGGACCGCCGCTGCTGACGTAAAGGGGCGGCAAGTTTGGAAATTTCACGGACGGGGAAGGCTGCGGTCTACGATCGCCAGCTGCCGAGCGGGCGCTAAATCCAGCAGCGCGGTGCTCTCGCCAGGATTGCCCGGGCCAATGAGTATGTAATAGCCAGATAAACAACCGAAGTCCAGAATCCAAGCTCCAAAACCGAAAAAACCAAAAATAACAGAAATGGCCGGACGACCTGCGTCCTCCAGAAAAAAGATAATCCGGCTACAGAACGCCGGGACATATGTTTACTACAGCGACCAGCGCTGCGAGTCCCGCTCGTTTTGCACCTTCTCCAAAATGCTTTGAGCAATCTCATCGGCGGCAACTTCGTCAAATTGCTCGTTGTGGATGCTAGTGGGCGAAAGCGGCACGCCGTTGCCGCTGCCCGAGCCGCTGCCGCGGCGTGCTTCAGGGTCTGGCATCGTGAGCGCCGGAAGCAGCACCGCAGACCCCGGGGACTGCACGGGCCCAGCAGCAGTCCCAGTAGATGCAGCCGCGCTGGCTATGGTGCCGGCTCCTGAGCTCGAGCGCGAGCGTGATGACCGGCCAGGCGACCGGTTCGGGAAAATTCGCGTGCCTCCGTCGGGCTCGGCCGACACTGGGGCGGGCGAGATGATGCTGCCAGACCGGCTGGTCCGTACGGATGCTAGGCTCGGGCGCGAGCTGCGGCGCGGCGATGATGGCGGCGGCGGCACCGGGGATGCCTGGTCAAACGGTATGCTCAAGAACTCCTTCTCGCTGCCCGGCGTCACCGGAGTGCCCGGCGCCGAGCCCGCTGGAGTTGCCGTGGATTGCGGCGTGAAGCTCTTGGCTGGCAGTTCTATGCTGTCAGGAATGACCCCCGTGCTCTGGGATGCAAGTGAAGCCGTATCGCTGTCACTGTCTTTTTTACGCATGCCCGACAGCTTCTGCATCCGCTTCGTCAGTGTCCGCTTCAACTCCATTGCAACAGAGCTCCCCGATTGGCGATCACTGTTAGAGCCGTGCCCTCCCGGTATATGAGCACTTTTCACAGCGACCCACAACGGTTCCGATGACCCCCTCCCTCGCGTCTCCCCTTCCCACCTGCAGGTCGAAGGAGCTGGTCACGCTTTCTGTGCCGCTTTCGATGCTGGGGTTGGGCTGGGGTTGGCCAGGCTAGTGGACCAGCGACATTGTCACATTCAGAGCGTACAGCACTGGCGCGAGAAGCAGGTACACAGCATATCACATGATGCAATTCCGCATATCATGTGCCTGAAGATGGGCCTGGGCAGGCCTCATCGCAGGTGTCAGCAGTAGCAAATGGGCCCCGCGCTGTCTACTGCAGCACCGCCCACACAGCCTTCAGGCCCGCCTGCAACGCGAATGCTCCTCGGAGCCCTCGGGGCTCAACGACGTCACCGCCTAAGTTTCAGATGGCACAATATGGCCGCGAAGAGTCCATTCAAAGCCGCTTTGCAGCGCTATGCATTGATATGACATGGGGTGCTTGACGTGCAGCCGCCAAACAAGATGATGCCACGCCGCTACGCACACGGCTCGAGATGGTCGTATAGCCCTGCTCCTTCGAGGACAATGCCCGATCAGCTGATCCAATAGGTCAAGGGCACAACGAGCGTTAACTCTACACTGCCTCGATTGAAAAAAAAGCCTTCATGTGATCAGCTCAGATGACTGCCAATTATGATTGATATTAATTGTCAACGCGATCCTCCAAATTCTCATCGGAAACAACTGGGGCTTACAACCAGCGCCAATGTGCTGCTGTAGTACCGCACCAACCCAGTAGCGCAAATTCGCAGCCACCACTGTTGCGGGGGTACCCCGCATGGGCCCGCCTGTGCGGCCTTTTGGGTGGAGCGCCCCGCATGAGATCCAAAGGTTCGAAGGCCTGTGTGGCCAATCTCTTCACAAACCCTCCACCACAGTACAGAACCCTCGGGCCCGTACCTTGCGATTGCTTTTCGTAGAAAGCGCAGGGGTTGGGCAATCTACTTCGGGGTACGGGTCACGCAGAACGACCTAATGGAGCTTGATACCCACTTCATATGAGATAACGCCAGAGGCGCGCAGCGCCGTGCCGTGCCGCATGTGCAGCCATTGCGCTATTAACAAGACAGGTCGTTTGCCCAATCTTACGACCCTCGGCAGCAAACCCCGTTAGCTAGCCTCATCATATGAACCGACGCGCGCCCCTGTAGAAACGGAGACAGGTGCCTTGCCTTGCAGCACACAAATAAAACGATGGTGCGTCGGCCCCCGATGACAGTACTAAGCGATTAGTGGGGGCAGAGGCAGGTCTCGAGGTGTTAGCGTGAGTGTGTGACTAATGTGGCTTGGACGGTTCGGCGGGCCGTGTGGCTAGGACGGACGGCCCAAGCAGACTGTGTCTGCCGATATAAACGGACTACGAGTTACTACGCTAGGTTCTTCTGTATTTCTTCACCTAAGAGCTTATTCCTAGCGTCTGTTCTCGAGGAACCAGATAAGCGTGAGAAGTGCAGAAACATGGAAAGCTGACACGCCAAAACGGCGCGGCGCCCTCAGTATATATTTACTCTAGGCATGCAGACACATTGACGGGCTATAGAGTGTGCCGCGACCTCGCAGCACAGAGCCCTTCGACTTAATGGCAGGCCAATTCATAGATGAGAAAAAGCCAATTTGCAGGTCGACTTCGCACACGCCGATTGCGGGCGGCAAGCTCCTACATACTGCGAGCAATAGAGTCCAGGGTTCAACCCTAAGGTGCAGCCGGCCGACTGCCCTTCCAGCTTATTCAGCCTGGTGTGCGCATAGTTCACACACCGCCATGCACGCAGACGATGCAGCCTAATTAACTAGACGCCTGCGATGTACGCCACCGCCATCGAGGCTTTGAATTTTTTTTCAAGTGCAGAAACGGCCTCAGTTGTGCTCGAGAGCCGAGACCGTTACGGTCGCCTCAGCATCGCTCCCAGCCGTTAGCTTGTCGGGTGCATTGCGTGCCCCTTGTGTGCCGCGCGGCATGGGAAGTGGCTTCAACGACCGTCTGGTAACCTGATGCTTTAGACCGGCCAGCGCGACTGAGGTTATTAGAGACCGTTTCGCTAGTTCAGTGTAGCCGAAGCCCATAGACCCTCTGTACCGACGTCGATTCTGTTTCTATCGTGATAAACTGCTCATACCTATAATTGGGTTATTGGTTATACGCGTAGCGATTCCGCCATTCACATTAGGCAAAATTTGCCGACGCCAGAACTTTAAATCTTCTGGCCCACCCCACAACTCGCTTTGTACGATGGCTAGACGAGAACGGGCTCGGCCAATAGGAGCATCAGTTATTCTGCACCCTAGCAGATCGGTAAGTGCCGACGCTTACCAGAGGATCAAGCCAATGATGATCACCGGAACAACGATGACACGCGGTTTGGGCAAGGGCGGCTATTTTGCCTACGGTCGTGCCGTCGCTGTCCGAGGCGTAAGCAGCAGTTGCCGCGCCATACCAGCGCTAATGTCGCCATGCTAAGCTACAGGGACGCATTGGTACCCTTTTTGCTTCGTATACGAGTGCTCTATGCTCCAGGAGCCCCTACTAGTATGCACCAATCTCGGAGCACGAATGAGCGGTTGTTTTTTCAGCTTAGTCATTTTGTCTCGGTAGCAAAGCTGCGTGCGCTGATACTATTTATTTCATCCGCCTCGTCATTATTTCTCCGATCCTCTCCACCAAAACAAGCAATGGCCGGTAACGCTAAGAAGGGAGCTAAGTTGTTCAAGACTCGATGCGCGCAATGCCACGTCGTCGATGAGACTAACAAGGTTGGCCCCGGTCTCAAGGGGCTCTTCGACCGTTCCAGCGGCCACAAGGACGGCTTCTCGTACTCCGATGCCATGAAGAACAAGGGCGTCAAGTGGGACGAGAAGACCGTGTCCGAGTACATCGCGAACCCGAAGAAGTACGTTCCCGGAAACAAGATGGCTTTCGCCGGTCTCAAGAAGGCCGCCGATCGCGACGACCTCATTGCCTACCTCAAGGATGCGACTGCCTAAAATGCCAAAGCTGGAAACAGGTACATGCGCCAACCATCAACCTGGAATGCCTCTGAGCATACTAGAAGCCCCAACACGCCGGGACTGCCGTACATAGAATGATAGCCTCCCTGTTGCCACGACAAATTAATTAGAAGACCTAGCATTTTCTGTTCTACAATATTATTATTCGACGAATCCCAAGGCGTTCCACCCCGCACCGATCGGGCGGACGCGCACTGACATTTGGCGACTTACTTTGGCCGGTCACCCATTGGGCGGCAGCCAGACATCGTGATCTTAGCGGCCGCGAGGCCACGCCCAGGTTTGATTTCCCGGCGGTCCGAGGAAGGTGGAGACGCAGTTTGTGGGGCTGGATATTAATGTGGCGGTAATCTGAATTGTAAATGCCCCACTTGTCGATTCCATGCCACCCCTGCTATATTTATCTTTCCCGCCACAACAGGCATTCCGACAAATTTCTATGAATTTTAGGCCATCCACGCTCTATCGAAAATTTTTTGTCCAACTTTCAGGGCGCTTCGCCTCCAGCTTCACATGGTGCCTCCCATCGTAGCGGCTGTACCTGCTGCTTCTTCTTATCTCGCGCGATCCGCGAGCTATCATCACGTGCTGTGAGCACCTCCACCAACTCTTCCGCTCTGGTTCTGTGGAGAGAAATCAGTGAAGCGCAGGCGTAGCAAGGGCAGGCACCGTGCGACGAGACCTCAATCAACCAGTTAGTTATGCGGTTGCCTCTTGGGCGTCGTCACCAGCCGCCCGCAGAGCATATAGCACCGGAGTTCGCCCCGGAGTTCGTCGAGCTGCGCAGTCTTGACGAATCCGAAGCGTCGAATGCGGTGAACATCATAAACGACGCTGCAAGCAGCATCAATATCGACGAGGACGCGGTCAACGAGGATGGCGCCGAGCTCGTCAATGCGGCTCGGCAGATCATAGACAGCTCGATCAATTGGCATTCGAGCCGCAACGACTTCGATCAGTACACCGTTGAGGTTGCCCGCCGTGTTCTAGAGAGTGCACCAAGGCAGCGCCACTTATTCGACAACGGCAACTCGCCCCGCGCCAACATCGGCCGGCCTTCCGACAAGGTGGTGGCGGGAACGCTCGTTGGAACCGTTGGCGGAACCTTTGGCGGAACCGTTGTCGGAACCGCTGGTGGCGTTTCTGAGGATGTCGCAGTCGGCGCAGCGCACACTTTTACTGGTGCTGCTACCACCGTTGCCGGTGCAAGCACGTCCATCGCGGGCATAGCGGCAAAACCGTTCGATATCCCTGAGGCAGGCCCGAGCGTCGACAAGGGCATCCTGACGGATGGGCTCATGCGGCCCGTTCGATCCGGCACCCTTTTCCATAACGGATTCAGCGATGGATTCTTTGACGAGGCGATAAGCGACTCTGACTCTATATTCACAATGAATATCGACATGGACGAGCTTCCAAGCAGCCAAACCATGCGACTATCCCGCTCGTTCCGATCAAGTGATTTCAAATGGCTTTGTCTCATGGGCGGCATTCCTTTGGGCATGTTTGTGGGCACGAGCAACTGCATTGGAGTGAGCGGCCCGCTCGGGACAATTATCGGGTTTCTAATCGTCATTCCAGGAGTCCTCAGTGTGCTCAGCTCGCTCTCCGAAATGATCGCGTTTTACCCAATGGAGGGCGGATTCCCACTGCTCGTGAGCGCCTATGTCGAGCGTTCGCTTGGCTTTGCCGTGGGCATTTGCTACTGGGTTTCCTGTGCGCTTCTCGTGCCCGCAGAGGTCCTTAAAGCATTGCGTCTAATGTCGCTGTACTCAGAAATGGACAACGACGTACGCACCGAGGTTGTTTGGTTGACGTTCATCATCGGGTTTCTATTCGCGTTCTCGTGCGTGACCACTCGGATGGCCAGCTGGTCGATGCGCCTTGCTTCAATGGTAACAGCAGGCTGTCTGTCAACAATGCTCGTCTTTATGTGGGTTTACGACGCCGGCGGGGTTGGAAACAAGGTGCCGTACTTCTGTACAGTATACTGGCGACACCCGTTCATGAAGCATCACTTCACCAGCCACGATGGCTCCCTCGAACGCGCGGTTCAAGTTTGGCATGCCATATCTGTGGCTCTAGAGTCGTACTCTGGTGTTGAAATCCCCTTCACGGCAATGCCCGAGATTCGCAACCCACGCCGCACGGTGAAAAGCGGCATGCGCCTCATTACCGTGCGAGTTGTGCTAATTTATTTGATTGTGGCATTTTCATTCACACTGGTCACCCCGCCACATGCGTTGGCGTATATTGAAAGGAACACAGAGTTTATGTGCTCCACACGCTCCTCTGTCATCATCAATATGTTCAGTGAGGGCGTCTTCTGCAGTTTCCTGGCCTCATTGGCCAAGGCTAGCTTGTGCTCTGTTGCCTACATCTTGAACGCATTCTTTATCTACCAAGGTATTTTCTCAGCCGGTCTCAAATTATACGGCGCCACCCGCACACTCCATGGCCTGGGAATCAGTGGCCTGATGTGGGAGAAGCTTGCTTGGTGCTCACGCGACAGTGTGCCGATTGTAGCGTCAGCGTTCTCTATCTCGCTGCTATTCTTTGCATATCTCATTCTACTAGTTGCTGAAGGAGAGCTATTCGCGTTCATGACAACTTTCGGAATCCAGATGTTCTTGCTCGTTTGGGCGGGTCTGTGTATTGCATACCTTCGATTCTTCAAAGCAATCAAGCTGCAGCAGCCACACACTCATATAACCCGCGACGATGAAGACTATCCCTATAAGTCGCTTTTTCAGCCTTGGACTGCGCGCTTCGGGCTCCTCTGGTGCATCTGTATGATGCTGCTTATGACGGTGGAACGCCAGGTTGCCGCGAAAAATTGGACCGCGTACAATTATGTCGCAGGATTTTTGCCTTTTGGTATCTTTGGCATTGCGTACGTTGGCTACAAGTGGTACTACCGCACAGTCCCTGTTCGCTACAGTGATATTGGTCTCGCTTCTGCAAAGCGCCAAATGGACAGCCAAGAATGGGAGGAAGACCGTGTATATAGCGAGGGCTTTCGTGAAAAGCTACAACGAAACTTTCACCGGTGGATGGCATGATATTCGGTGTTACTATGATGATTTTACGTGTATTGATATATTTATTTTGATGAGCTTTTATTCATGTCCCTCGATTCGATCCTGATTTGAGGAAGAAGGTCCACTCGCAAGCATCGCGGCTCCTTACGCTATACGTATTATGATTAACCTCCGCCAACCCCATCCAGATTTGGTGGATGCCACCGGAACATACCATCTTGTGCGCCGCCTCCTATAATTAGCCTGGTGAAAAAAAAAAGAAGACGACAAAAGAATCGTCCTGTACACACTCTACGTACAAAGAAAAATGATGGGACTGGACACTACGGGAATCGAACCCGTGACCTCATCCTTGCGAAGGATGCGTCATACCACTAGACCAAGCGCCCCAACTTCTTATGAGAAAGAGGTCTGCATACGCTATACCTTCCGAACAATGAAGGTCGACATACAGCTCTGCCGGCGGTGTCGCCTGCAGATACCTGAACGGTCAAGAGCTCCGCTCTGTCCACAGCTCCAGTCTACTAACTAAGTCGAATTTTCAATCTCCGCATGGCTTGCAAGCAGAGCCGTAATTTCCCGATTCTCGGGAAATATGAGCAACGGCAATTTATTGCGGCGCTCCTAGTAAGATAGGTAACAGGCATTGAAACATCGCACGGGTTCTTCTCTCAGATAAGCCAAAGCAAGCGGCGACTGGCTAGTATATGGGTTAAAATCAACGCCGTAACGATGACGTGCTACCTCTCGGATGTACGGTATTACGGGCCGTAAACCGAGCTCTGTAGCGCCGTAATCCTGCGGGAAATTAGGGCTATAGATCGATTGCAGAAAAGCCGAGCGGCAATTTCCATTCCAATTTACCGCTTATCTATAGTAATCTTCAGCTCGTTGCCGTTGCTGTACCCCGCAAGATAAGGGTTTGTTTTCGGGGCGTGATTTGAATGATAGAGAGAATACTATCTTTCACTTTTACGCGGGGGCCGCAACGCTCTGCAAGAGCATGATCAACTCTGAACCTGAAGCTCGAGGCGTCTTTTGGTTCTAAGTATTGGACGGCCTTTTATTATACACACAGATCCCATATCGCAGCATTGATTGCGCTGGCCAGATCGTAACCCAGCCCCATGCGGCATTCACAGGTTAGGTCACTGACAGGAATCGTGACATATAAAATCGCCCATCGCACATGATAATTATCTTTGTTATAGGATTCGTTGAATGAAAGCGATCACAATTTTCATTGCAGTGCTGTCGCTTGTAGTCGGTGCCCCCACCACCGACGGCACTCCAGTGGTGGACGGCCCCCGGGGACCGTGTCCAATTAAGCTCCAGGAGGCTGGTGCTTGCGATCCAGGAGCTGGCTAGATTCCCTAAACTCCCTTGGCTCTTCGGCAGCAAGACAGGCGTCGCAGGCTCTAAGATGTTCAACATGAGGGAAATAGATCGGCCCTTATAAAAGAGACTTGAGCTCGAGTGCTTATTTTTGAGCAATACATTCAAAGTAAGCCTCTCCAGTCTGCTTGTGGCCTCAGATTTCAATGCTTCGTATTTTTAATTAGATAACGTGGTATCATGCTTAGAGTACTTGGTTCAAGCTCCAGAGCCTCATAGAGCAGACGCAACAAGTTCCGTCTGACGTGCGTAGGAAGTTAAAGTGCTTGTCGCGAGGCTCTATTATGAATATCCTGCGGCTCTGTATATCGTTATGGGTTAGGGTGTATGTATAGAGGCAGCCTTTATCATGATGACTCGACCACAGGTCCGCAATTTCCAATTAGGAGCACCACGCAGCGTAGCAGCTCGGTTCCATAAGCTCATTGATAGCCGTTATTTGATTTGTGCTCTTTGATGGCACGTATTAAGTCTTGTGTTCAGTCTCTTTTTGTGTTACTAAGAGTCCCTTCTCTAGATGCACAGCGGTTGTTTACGCCTCTCGCCAACCGCCACACGAGGATATTCCTAGCAATTGACACCTTCCACACAAAGCGGCCACTCGGGTACAATGCGCGTAGAGGGTATGACTGAATTGCGAGTTCTGAAACTAAGCAGGCCCTTTGTTTCGGGTCAGGAGAAACTATTCCCGCTGCGCAGTGAGAAATATCCGGACGCCAAGTTTGAGGCTCACGACTGCTCGCCTTCCTTTATTGTGCCCCTTGCCTACAGTCACTCTCCGCAAGCAGAGAACGATATGCGCCGGTCATCGCTCTACAGCGTCGATGGAAGTACCGGTAGCCCTCTGACTCTGCATTCCCGCGCGTCGGCGGAGTTTCACTTCGCTAAGCACGACCTGAGAGCTATATACGAGCTTTTAAACGAAGAGCTGTTTTAATACTTGTATAGCTTTACCAGCGTCCTGGAATTGAGCATCCCACTGGGTGCGTGCCTCAATTAGCCACCGCAAGCAGGCAAAGGTTAGAGCACGATGTTAGAAGCTGGAACTTGACTATCAAGCGACAGGGGTGTACAAGACAGGAGAAAAATAGAACTATATGAGATATGACTTGTGGTAATGGATGTGTGATGCTACTTGGCGTCCAGGAAGATGACGTTCCCGTTGCACGCACGGCAGATGGATTCTGTGCCCTGAGCGCGGTCCTCGGCAAGTTCGGTGCGGGAGGGGATGTAGGCACAGTCGGCCGAGGCGCACCTCGCGCGGCATTTGCGGTATCGGATGCCGCATGAGTTGCAGAGCTGTCCCAGTTTCGGGTCCCACGATGGCCGCCAACAGGGGCTGCGGCGAGTCCTGCAAGCGATGCACACGCGCACTCCGGGTCGCGGCGGGCTCGATTCGATGGCGCGCGCTCTAGCTGCTCCGTGGACGTGGTGCAAAGCTCGCGGGAGCGGCGGCGGGTTTCCGGGCGTCGTGGCTTCCATGTGGCGCGAGCGGTCGCGCGGCTCATTAACGTCGCTATCGATGGAGACCAGCTCCATGCTAGCGGCGCTGCCCAGCAGCGGACTAGGGGGAGGGCTCGGAAGCGACGACGCGGAGCTGGGCAGCTCGTTGTAGATGCTTGGCTGCTTCATGGCGATTGCGAAGTCGGAGTCCAGGCGCATACGCCTCGACTTCGACTTGGCCCTCTTCGCGGAGCTTTGACCGGCGGGGACATCAGCAAAAGGTCTGCAGTGCTGCGACAGTGAAGCTAATATCTCGGCTGCCTCAAGCTCGAGTTTGGAGCACCTCCGCTCGTGGCGCAGAGCGCGCTTCGTGACCCGTTGCTCGTTGAAGGCCAAATGCGCGCTGGACTTAAAATTAGCGGGTGGGATGAAGCCGTTGCTCTTGCGGTACAACGGCTGGTCGGCCACCCTCTTCGGTGGAGAGAGGTTAAGCCCCTCGAATGGGGCGTAAATCGGAAATAGGGCGGAGTCGCGTTCGAAAGGAGACATAGTCGAGCTACCCCCGCGGCTGGGAGTGTCAATTGCGGTGTTTACCCACGACATCTTAGTAGGACTTGTTGTTGAGGATGATGGCGCGCTATCAAAACAAACGCCGCTCTCAGTGGTAAGGGTTAGGCTAACGTCAATGGGTGAGGCCATCTGCTCCAACTGGCTCTGAACAAACTCTTCAACGCTGATTGAGAATTCATACGGATCTATAGGAGCTGTGGTGGCCGGGACTGTCATATACTCGGCAAGCGAGGTAGCGAAGTGAGGAGAAACTACAGCAGGGGACGAACTTTGGCCGTCTGAGAAGAATAAGTCGCCCATATACTTACTAGCCCCCCTGGAATGCAACTGGGAGATGGTGGGAGATCTGGAGATGGAGCTCTAGATGTGGGGCATGCCATAGTGGGGCCCCTGTTTAAATGGGCTCGCGAGATCCCACTTAAGGGCAAGGGCGATATTCCCGATTGGGAAGATTTCAACGTTTTTGCACTTCCAGACGACTTTACCTAGGAGTGGCTCTAGAGTCACGAAAATGAATCATAATGATTCTTGCTGATATTAAATTGATCGATGCATATTTTAGCCAACGTATCTCTGTGGCCCCGGCCTTAGAGGCGCCGATCAACCTGTGGGTGCCCCGCAGCCTATATGAAGATCTACCACTTCCGTCGGGAATTTTTCGGGGAAAAATGCTGTCAAGTCAAAAGATAACTCTGGGATAGTCGATTGTGGCATGCCGCGAGATCACTGCGGCGAGTTGCGTTGGTTCGCGCGTGTTTGTGTAGAGAGCCTCTAGCGCGCAAGGCGGAGGAGAGGCTGCAGCTTGCCCTCCCCTTACACCGCACGTCGTAACCAGAGATTGGATCGATTGGCGGTGAGAGTGTTCCACGGCGCGCAATGAGCCGAAGCAGGTCGACATCTCTGACGGCAGGAAGCGGAGCGCCCCCCGAGCAGCCGCTGAACGTCAAGGTGCTGCGGCTGTCGCGTCCGCAGCTGCTGAACACGCTCAACCCAATCGACGTTGAAGCGCCGAGTCTCCTAACGCCAGAACTGCTGCTGCCGAAGTCGGTTAACTCTGTGTTCGCTGGAGAGGAGCTCCAATGCCTCGTTGCGGTCCAAAAAACCGGGAGCGTGGACGAGGACAGCGTCAGCGTGCTGGTGGAGATGGTGTCGCCAAGGGGAGGCCGCACGCGGCTGCTGGAGTCGGGCGTCTCGCCCGCTGGTGAATTTACGCGGCTGGTCTCGTTTGATGTGACCGAGTCTGGGTCGTACTCGCTGTCGGTGCTGGTTCGGTACGAGCGATCGATGGAGCATCGGGCGTTCCGCCGGCTGTTCAAGTTCGAGGCGTCTCCAGCGATCAGCGTGCGCACCAAGGTGTCGCGCAGCAGCTCGGCGATGAAGGGCCACGTTCTTGAGGCACAGGTCGAGAATATGAGCGATGCCGCCCTCACGATCGAGAGCTGCGTGCTGTCCTCCACGAACAGCTGGGAGGTGACGCGGCTCGAGCCGCTCGCGGCAGAGGCCAACGTCCTTCTGCGACCGCGCGATATCCACCAGTGGTGCTTTGTGATGCGCGACGGCCGCGAGCAAGATGTTGGGAACCTGTCGGTTGGCTGGCGGCGCGAACCGCTTGGCGCGAAGGGCTGGCAGACGACGGGGATGATCCGAATTTAGTATTGCTTTGCACGTTAGGTGATTCATTTTACATTGATTCGTGCGCGTCATTGGCGCGGTCCCCCTCCTACGACTGCGACCCACGCACATGAGTCCTCATAAAAATACAAATAAGTTAAATTAAACACTGAGCCGCGCGGCCACCCACTTAGTCGAGTCTTTAGTACGGCGTGAATCCGCGCCCGCGGTAGCCTCCGCGGTAGCCGCGCGGGGCGCCTCGCCAGCCACGGCCACCGCGGCCGCGGCCGCGTCCGCCGCGCCCGCCGCGCTGGTTCAGGCCCGGGATATTTGTGCGCTTGGGCAGCACTTTGATTGGGCGGCCGAAGAACTCGGTGCCGTTGAGCAGCAGGGCCTCGGCGACGAGCTGGGGCTCGGCGAACTCGATGTAGGCGTACCCCTTGGGCTGGCCCGTGAACTTGTTCATCATAATATTCACGCGGTTGATGGCGCCCGCCGGCCGGAAGTGCCGCTCGAGATCCTCGGCCTTTGCGTTGTACTCGACGTTGCCCACGTAGACGGAGCGCGCGTCGACCTCGTCCTTGGAGTCGCGGTGCTCCTCCTCCTCGAGATCGACCTCGGCCTGCAGCTCCTCGAGCTTTCGGCGCTCCTCCTCGAGCTGCTGGAGCTGCTGCGCGACGGGGTCGAGGGGCTCCTTGGGCGCTTCCGATCCGCTGGCAGCGCTATCGGCAAACGGGTTGGTCTGGCCGGCTGCCTGGTCTATTACCGGGGTAGACTCGCTGCTGTAGTTCTGCGGTGCTTGCGACATTGATCTGGTTCACTAGCGCACCACCACGGCTCCTGACAAAGCTACACTGAGCGTGAATATTTCACGCTTTGTCATTGTGCGCGCGTGGGTGTGTTAGTAGTGGTGGTGGTGGTGGTGGTGGTACAATAGATATATTGTGTAGATGTCGGAATGTAAACTGCTACGAATAATAATAAGCTTAGGCGGCATGCAGTGCTACTGTTTCTATGCTCTATGTACAGGGTCTGCGGCTGCGCGCCATAATCTACACACCAAATGCGGATGAGCACACTTCCAAAATAGCTCTTCAAAGCAAGCGTTGGCGTTCGTCGAAGCAAGCGCTGTTGTTCTTTTGGCGACCGGCGATCGCTGATGGGCAGCTGCCTCTCTAAATCCGTCTTTGGCCAGCACCCCTGTCTCTGTATCATACCTCTTGCTCGGCCTCGACCTGCCCAAACACCTCGCTGTCCACAACCGACGCCACGCGGTACTGCGGTTCGTCGCGTTTCGGCTCCTCGTCCTCGGCCCCGAACTTCGCGCGCAGCCGCATGGAGACCATCTCGAACGTCAGGAGGGTCACGGCGCTGGCGGGCAAAGCGCGGCAGATGTTGGCGGTGAGGCCGGCGTAGAAGGCGCGCCAGCCCTCTTCGCGGAACAGCGTGCGCACGGTGCGCCAGACGCCGCGGTACTTGTCGTTGTCGACCTTCATTTGGTTGCGGGCGCGCACGACCTCGTGCGGGTATGTGATGGTGGACGCGACAATCTTCGAGAGGATCGAGGCCAGCAGGATCCCCCACGTCTGCGCGATGTGCGGGTTCTCGCGGAACTTGGACTTCAGCTTTTCGTACAGCGGGAAGTGGATGGCGACGTGGGGCAGCCCGAGCAGGGCAGACCCCAGGCCGGCGTAGAATGCGCGCACGCCCTCGTGGGTGTAGATTGTGCGGACGGCGTCGAGCATGCCGTTGTACCGCCACGACGTGTAGCGCGACTGCGCCATCATGCGGGTTTTGACCATCCAGATCGGGTTTGTGGCCACGGTCGAGCACGCGCCCGAAACCACTGCGGCAAGCACGCCGCCGGACAGCCCCGCGTCCGGGCCGACGAACCGCTGCATCCGTTTGTACACGTAGAAATATATTGCCCAGGTCGGAAGGTACCCGACGAGCAGCGACGTGAGCCCGCGGTAGAGCCCGCGGACGCCGTCCTCGGCAGCAATTGCCCGCATTGTGCCGAGCACGCCCTTGTACATCTGGCGCTGCGGCGCGGTGGGCGAGAGCGTGTAGAACCCCTGAATCTGGAGCCGTGTTTTGACCACGTCGAGCGGACACACCACAATCCCGCTCATCAGCCCCGCCGTCGCCCCCGACACGGCCGAGATCGTCCCCTGGCCGAGATGTGGACCCCGCGCATGAGGCGCCGCTGTCGCGGAATCGGGCCCCGGGCGGAGCTGTGCCGCGCCGGGGACCCTCGGATTATTGGGATCCTTGCGCCGCGGTACGTCCATGCCAGGAGTTCGTTCGCGTGGGCCCCGGCTTGACGGTCACCAATCCCAATAGGCGTGAAGGCGATTATGGTGATTGTTCAGCATGGGCTGACCCCGCCGCGCCCATCCATCCCACTCAGGGCACCACTGCCCACCTGACCTTTCCACCTCGCGGGCCTGTGAGCGCGACCTGTGTGGATGTGGGGCGCGGAGATACGCGTATCCCGCCGCAAACCACTCGCTTCGGAAGCTGGGGGAAAGTGGGAAGCGTGTTGCGTAGTGTGGTGTGCGGGCGGCGATGGACAACGGACTGCCCACGCCAACAGAGTCCTCGTCGGGGATCGAGAGTGTCCGCAACGACCTCCAGCGGGTCGTGGAGTCGCTCCTCGAGCTCGGCGTCATCGTGCACGACTACGCCGGCGACGAGCCGCGCTCGCAGGACCTGCTGAACCGCAAGCTCACGGAATTTTTGGACGACGCCAAGCAGACGGCGGCGCACAGCGAGCACATTGCCAACGTGAACGTGCCGCTGGATATCCTGACCTACATTGACGACGGGCGCAATCCCGACATCTACTCGCGCGAGTTTGTAGAGCTCGTAACGCGCCAGAACCAAACGGTGAGCGGGGAGATCGATGCGCTGCGCGCATTCGGGAAGAAGCTCGGGGCGGAGATGGTGGAGGCGTTTCCTGAGCTGGAGGGCGATGTCGAGGCCCTAATTGGGCCTGCCCCGGCCTAGCCTCAGCACCAAAGCAGAGCGCCACAGCAGAGCACCGCAAAATTGGGTCGTTTCAGTTTGCAAATTTAAGCTAATCTGTAGTTCTACATCATACGTCCACCTTCTTGGACACGAAGTCCCACATCGACTTCAGCAGCGGGTTCGGCACCGTGAACAGGTCGACGGAGAACTCGCCCGCGTCGACGTCGTTTTTCACATAGATTTCTGGGGTTTTGTTGTCGCTGATCATCTGCACGATCGAGAGCACGTCCTGCTCGCCCAGCTGCTCCAGCCCGCTGCTCAGCCGCTCGAGGTCCACGCTGCCCTTGATCGTCACCCGCGGCTTCTTGGCCTTGCTGGCGCCCTCGTCCTCGGGGCCGCGCTTCTCGGCGCCGTTGGCGCTCGCGG
>JAKTRO010000069.1:0-45347 GCA_030579755.1 Entelexis gropengiesseri | reverse complement strand
TACATGTGAAGTGGAAACCCACCATGGCTGGAACCCATACACATCCAGCAGTACTACCGGTTCGAGCACGCCATGGGGTCTGGTCCTGGCCCGCATATTCAACCATGATTAGAAGTCTATGTAGGTAGGCGAGAGATCGCCAAAACAGCTAGCTAATGTTGCCCGTAAACATACTGCGATCCTCGCGCATTGCAGCATCGAAAATCATAGCCCAATGGAAGCGCGCCGGTTTTCATTGGGCGCAATCCACGGACTGGGCCAACAACAAGGTGAGTACCGAACATTTCCACCTCAGTAGGTCGAGGTGGGACCTTCTTCGTAAGCGTGAATTTTTCAGACACTGTAATGGCACCTGTCGAGAAAAGACGCCGAAAGAAGTCGCGGCTGGACGACAGCGACTCCTCGTCGTCGTCAGAGAGCGAGGCACACTCCGATGCAGACATGCGTGTCGATGAGACGGCCGCCCCCAGTGAATTGAGTGATGAGGACGACGAGGGAAGCCTGCGGACCGAAATCGAAGAGGAGAAGGAGACCCCGCGCGAGAGGCTGCGGAAAGTGCCGCAGACCCAAACGCCGGAGGAGTTCAACCAGGCTTTTCTAAAGCTCGTAACTGACCAATTTGGAGAGGATCTTGCTGCGCTGCGCGAGGCGAACGACTTTGGCCCGGCGTCGCTGACCCAACTGATTGCGGGCCTGAAGCAGGGCATCGACATCTTCACGCCCGAGCAGCAGCGAATGCTTTAGTGCTACTCTTAATTTATTATTTTATTTATGATCCCGTAGTAGTTGGCACCGCCCTGCTTCCACTTCGCCTCCTCGGGCGTGCCGGCAAACGCGGCGGCAAGCTGCGCGGCGCGCTCCGGCGGCTGCGAGGCCGGCCCCGCGCGCGACGCCTCGACCAGCTCCTGGACCTGGGCGATCCGAGCGCGCACCTCGGCGAGCTCGGCGAGCTCAGCCAGTGCTGGCGATTTTGTTGACCGCTCCACAATGCCCGGCAGATCCTCGGCGGCGCGGGCCTGCGACGTGTTGAACCCGCGCAGATCGCTCTTCAGAAGCTCGATCTGGTGCGGCAGCCGCTTCTCGCTCCGCTGGATCGTGTCCAGCGACGCCTGCAGCGCCGTCGCCACGTCCTGGCTGTACGCGTTGAGCCGCGCCACGAGCTCGACACTGGCCGAGTACTGGGCTTCGAGGCTCGGGCCGGGCGGCACGCTCGCGTTGATTGCGCGCACAGGATCGAATCCCGGGGCCGTCACAAAGTCTACAAGCTCGTCCAATGTGGCATCGGCCGGAACAGACATGCCTGCCAAAGTCAGAGCTGATGACACACCACACCAGCAGCTATGGAACAGCTGTGGTGACCGTGGAGATCTTTCGATAGTTGGTGAGGTCTCGTAGCTTTGGCACCCGCTGAGAATGTCCGGGGTCGGGTGATATATTGATAAATATGTTTACAAAGGTGCTGTGGCTTACCACGGCACAGTGATGGGTAAGATGAATGAATGCGTGTCTCGAAGACGCCTGAGACAATGATGCTCGAGGTTCAGGCTTTCTTGGCTGCCAAGCGAACCATAATGAGCCAGCCACAATGCATCAGCCGTTTTCAAAACCATTGGAGCGAACAATAGCTGGCTCTAGCCATACAGAACAGACCAACAATCCGCTCCAAGACAATTGGCGCAAACCTAAGCCCGTACAGCGTACTTTTCCTCCGACTGGTACGACTGCGCGGTGGTATCTGTCGTTTCGAAGTCTTGCGGGTAGCTCGCGTAGGGGTCCTGCTGCATCGCGTTCTGCCGCCTGTACTCGCGCAGCTCGTCGTGCGCACGGTACCGCGGCACCATGGGCTCCTCGCCGCCCGGAGCCGGCGTGTTTTTGTACGGGTTTGGAAACATCCATCCGCATCCGGGAATGGGCGGCAGCCCCCTGCTCATTCGTCTTCTCGACATGAGGTATCCCGAAAACGGTACAAACAGAATCAGGACAGCAACAAGCACGCCCAGCAGAAGCCAGCGGCCCCACACGTGCCACGCGTCCTTGAACACATAGTAGCAGTGCCCGGTTTTGTCGCACTCCTTCACGGCCGCCGTCATTACAAGTGAGGATTCAGGAATGGATTCTTATTAAAGGCTTCCGTGCCTCGATAAGCACGACAACGCGTCTTAGTTATCACCAGCCGGATCGCAACCCACCACCACAACCGCTTAGCCACGCGTCACCGCCCCATCAGGTGCGCACAGCCCATAGCAAGCCCCCACGGTGGCCCGATCAAATCCGTGCCCGGGGTTCTGAACCCAGAGAGCGCCCCTGCAGCCGCGATAATTGCGCGTTCTTGAGCGCTGTTTCAGTGCTACGCGGGATCCATTTGAGGCACGCATGCACTAATTCGGACCCCCCGGGGCAAGGTCTTTGCAGCGCGCAAACATTTTCCGCAACAGGGCTGGGGTATTTAAATTCCTCCGGGCCTCATTCGCTCTGAGCCGCTCATCTAGCCCTTGCCACACATCCTGATTCGTCCATCTAGCGACACAAGTAAGCCATCTTGGGAGGTCCGGCAACTGGTGCTGCGAGTCCGATAGGTAACCGCTCTTCCCAGTCGCCTACATTGCGAATTGCCGGCATGGGCCCATAGTAATGCCTCCATGCAAGGGTATTAAAGCTGTTCGACCTGGCGCAATACGGCACGTGCTCTCCCGCCAGTCATCTCCTGCCCACTCAGCATCGGCACTGGATCTGCATGCCAGCATTCGCAATGGAGAAAATGTTGCCACTGTTGCCGTGTAGTCCATAAATTTCTGCGTCACTGTAGTTCGCTTTAATTAAATAGCGCTGAGGCTTTGACTTCTCTAATCTTCCGTCAATAGCGGGCGGTCGACCTTTGGCCGCGCGCCACTCTCGCGTATCGTGGGCAGCTTCAAGCCAACCTTTGCGTGTTAGCGGCATAGCGGCGAAGGTATGCAAACCTACCTTTGGAGCTTCGGATATCAATCTTGAAAATGCTAGCTCTTAAATTAACAGCCATTGGCCTCTTTTGTTTTAGGTGTTTTCAATGGGCGCTCAATAATGCACGCGTTAAAGTAAATGAGTGACGTTATGACTGGATTGATCGCCCTGAATGATGTAAAGCCACCTGTTACTTCTCGTTCACATAAGGCTCTTTGCCAGGAGAAGCCATTGTGGAATCCACGCGCCTCGTCTTATGGTCTTCACCGAAATCTGTCTGGTTGGTATCGCGACTCTCATTCGGCTGATGATGGCTGTGTACTGGCGAATATGGGTTCTCGGTCTCATTTTCAGCTTTCTCGGCCTGCAGCCTACGCTGTTTCTCCACCTGCTTGGGATAGTTGTATTCCTCACGGATAATGTCAACATCTGACGGAAACCAAATAGCTTTCACGCTCTCATAGCAGAACTTTGGCATCAGAGCAGTAACCGTCGATAGCAAGAAGTAAGCCCAGAAACTGAGAGCGCTGTACACATGCGGCGCGGTCTTGTAGAAGAAGTTCGACGAAATGAATGCCGTGTAAATACCCGTCCAGAAGAAAATCAGCGAGCACGATACAATCAGCACCACCAAAGATAGCCAGTCCCATCTGAATTGGCAAAGAATCACATAGAAGTTACACGCAAACACAGCCGTGTGACCGACGAATGCACCCAGGCCTTGGCGGTACTGGATATCGCGACCGGCCATATGCGAAAAGCGTCCATTGAACATGACACTGTATCCAAAGAAAAATGCGACTGCGCTCTGGTAAATGCCGTCCACAGCGGCTGCCAGGTATTTCGGGATTGTCCACGCCTTCCGCAGTATACCCTGTCCGTAAAGCTGGGGATTGGCCAACAAAACGTGGTCCGGAAGGTTCTGGTCCAAGATTCCACGAACTACGGGCGGCAGTGAGACGAAGACTGAATTGAACAGAGTCAGATACGTGTAGTCATAGAGGTAGGACTCGTCAAAATCCATGAAAATTCCGTACCAAAAGAGCGTCATCGAGAACATGAAGTTCTGGTAAAGCAGGTTTCCTGTCATTCCAGCAATGCGGTAATAAGAGTAACGGCCATGAACAAGGACCAATCTCTGCAGAAACCGGAATTGGCCCATAGCATAGTCAGCGCTCATCGCTGCCTGGCGGCCTTCTACTCCAACAAGACCAACACCAATGTCGGCCTCTTGGATCATAGACACATCATTCGCACCATCACCAATCGCAAGGGTTGTCACGTCGAAGGCGCTCTTCATGATATGAACCACAGCAGCCTTTTGACTCGGCGACACGCGGCAGCACAGCACGGCCTTGCATTTCTTACCAAGAAGTGCAAATTGCAGACGGTACTCCTCATGCGTCACCAGTGCCGCCAGTGCCGCGCCATCAATGACCAATGCATACTTTCCTGTCGCTGGGCTATGATCCGCTCCCGCAGCGGCCATGGTCGCCTTATTTACTTCCAAGCCAATGTCAGCGAGCCGACCAGCCAGCTCCTCCGGGTGCTTAACAATAAGCAGCTCCATGGATGTATCCAGAAGGTTACAGGAGAAGCCAATGCTGATGGCGGTCTCGACCTTGTCTCCGGTCAACATCCAAAACTTGATGCCTGCCTTGCTAAGCAGCTCGATTGTGTGAGGCACATCTTCTTGAAGCTGGTCTTCAATGCCGGTCCCTCCCAGGAGAGTGAGGTCGTTCTCCAGCTCTTCAGCAAGCTGTTCGCATAGAGCATCGCGCTCTGGTGACGATGAAGCATCCTCGTATCGCTTAGCCCAGTCCTCGGCGTAGGCGCCATCGAGCTCACGATATGCCATCATGAGTGTGCGCAAACCCTCGTCACCGTACTCCTGCAGGTCGTCCATAGTGCGCTTGTAGACATCTGTGTAGCGGGCATTGGGCTCGAGGCACTTCTCAATGACCGAGTCGGCGCCCTTGCAGAGCACAAAATATCGGCCAGCCTCGTTCCGGACAACCATAGACATGCGCTTCCGCTGGGACGAAAACAGAATTGTTTCGATAATCTCGAAACGGTGAGGCGTGCCACGCATGTCTATGACCTTGTGCTTTTTGCCATCGTCCACCAGCGTGTACCCGAGGTCGCGCGCGGTGCGTACTAGAGCGCTCTCATCCGGCGACTCGGCCTTGAGAACAAGCACAGAGTTCTCCATTGCTGCTGCTTTACTTGGTCTGAAAGTGCGCATACTGCGGTTTGTGACCGTTTGGGAGAGGTTGTTGGAGCGGGTAGTGCGCAAAGAGCTGATGGAGGGGCGGCCTGGTCCGTGTGACCG
The DNA here is from genome assembly GCA_030579755.1 of Entelexis gropengiesseri. Lineage (NCBI taxonomy): Eukaryota > Fungi > Ascomycota > Dipodascomycetes > Dipodascales > Trichomonascaceae > Entelexis > Entelexis gropengiesseri. The sequence continues at coordinate 40,075 of JAKTRO010000069.1, read as the reverse complement.
TGCCGATCTCCGGTTCATCGAGCTCGTTGACGGGCGCGATGGCGCACCAATGACCTCCGAGGCCATGACGGGTGGGGGCATCGAGAAGTCTCCATTGATATCTGCGGCATTCGCGTTTGCAGCCGGCTTCGGCAGCTCCTTGTAATCGGTAACAACGGTGTTACACAGGGCCAAAACGAGAGCGAACTGTTCGAGACGCTGCTTTTGCTCAGCACCGTGCTGGCCCTCGAGGTCGGCAACGATCGGCTCACTCACGAGCTCGAGTTCGTGCTCCGAGAAATATGGGTTCTGGTAGTAGTCCTGGAGACGCAAAAGCATACTCTCGCGTTCTTCATTAATGTCATGCTCGGCGAGCGCCCGAACGCGCTCGACGTCCTCCCCGCGACGCTTGACTTGGCCGGCCATCGACTCCGTGAATGCTTTGCCGTAGGAGATTCCGTTGACAGTGCACTTACGGAACAGCATAGCGTTTTGAGTCAACGTTCCGGTTTTGTCGCTGAAAATATATTCAATCTGGCCCAAGTCGTCGCTCAGCGACCACGACTTCGGAGTGCACGGGTAGTCCATCACCTCATCGTACATATACACGTCGGAGTATATGAAGAATGCCAAGCATGTCCGCACAATCTCAATGGAAATGTACAGAGAGATGGGGACCATGTTCTGCAGCACCAACATAGCGGCGAAGAACGTGACGAGCCCGTTCACGGACGGGTGGCCAGCTGTCAGGCCGAACTCGAAGAAATGTGCCGAGTTTGTTTTTGAGCGGAACTTCACGCCCTCAACAATGCCCGAGACAAGACAGAGAATGAAGAGGTAAAAGAAGGACATGAAGACGTAGATGTTGAGCTCCCGAGAGATGCGCGAGCGCTTGGTAGGCGTTTCACCAGCGTTCAAGCGGATCTTCGACTCTTCACCCGTGTAAACGGTATATCCAATAATCCAGCGGGTGTTTCTAACGGTGGAACCGCGGGGCATGAAGTTCGCCGGGCCCGTGGACTCGGACTTGCCACTCTCAAGGTCGCGGAACGTCCAGCCGAACGAGCCGAGGTCTGAGTTTGCGCCCTCGACCTCGAGCTCGAACCGCTGCTTGTTGATCTGCCAGCCGCGACGCAGGCCGCGCGTCAGCTGCAGGGCACGGCGCGATTTGAGGTTTGTTTCGCCATCGAGATTGCGCGTGTCGATGAAGCAGTCGCCCTCGGGGTCGGCGCTGCTGATGACCAGCAGGTCAGCCGGCACGCCCTGGTCGGCGTAGACCTTGACGAAGTCACCGACTTTGACGTCCTTCCAGTACTTCTTCTGGAACTGGGGTTGCTTTTCGAGGTGGTCTGCCGCGGCGGTGCGGCTTGAGAACACGCGCTGGCGCACCGAAGACGCCAGCGACGGCCGATTAGAGGATTGCCGCCGGTAAGCGACGTCGCCCATGGACATGCGAACGCTAGCGTTTTCATTGTCATCGGTGACATCATTATCGACAAGCGGGTCCTGCTTGTGGCGCATTTTATACCACGTCTCGCGGTAGAAGCGGGAACATCTCTTCTTGAACTTGCGCCAACCGCTGATGTTTCCCGGTGGGGAGTTGACGTTCTCAACGTTGTCCAAAACAACTGTGATGGCGTTGTTCATCTCGAGGTCCTGCAGCATGCGGCGCCAGTCCTCGATCGCATCGCGGATCGCCGTGATCGCGACGATGGCGATGACGGGTACCGCGGCGAGTCCGGCGTTGTTGACACCAAACACCGAGAAACCGGAGAGGATAGCAACGACAAGGAAGTAGATGTTGGCCACGTTTTGGAACTGGAATGCAATGTTTTTCGGCAAGAAATTGAGCGGCGTGTATTTTGTCGTGCGAATCTTGTTCGTGACGTACTTTGCTTTGGGCTTTCCAGTCTTGGAATCAAGCTCGGGCTCTGGGATCGGGGTATTAAAGTAGAGGTGTCGCGGATCAAGGTTGAGCTTCTGCTTCTTCAGGTCGAACAGCTCCTTGAACACTGGCAGATGCCCAAACACAAATGTCATGAGCGTCTGCAGGGGCGCTCGGCCCTTGTGATCCGACTGCTTCGTCTCCTCCAACGCATTGAGCGCTTTTGGAGGAGCCGGCTCAGCGTTTGGCTCCGCCATTATGCACACCAAACGGAAGCGGAATGAGACTTGCCTTTCTGTGTTCCGGGCCGAAACTGCAGTGGGCGCTCTTAGCTAAGGGTCAAAACAACATGTCAAACGGCCAAGTAACACTGTCATCACGTGTCCCATCTGCAGTGTACCGCCCGCCTCCGGCAGGGCCTGGGACCCTGTCTAATAGGTAGTTGTATTGACCTTACCTTTCAAGCACGTCCTCCTGACAAAAGCCGGTTTATCTAATACCGAAACCGAACTTATGTGTAGAAGCAAACCCCGTATATAGCATATAGCATGTTGGTGGCCCTGGTCGATGTGACGCCCAGAACTTGGCCTGGCCGACGGCCACTTTGCAAGTCAGCCGCCGCCTAAAAGGGCTGAGAGTCGTTTGGTCAGACCAGTGATTATACAATTAAAGAATGGGTACTTCTGGCCGTAGCCGCCGGTCCACACATCTTTTCAATGTCCTCAAAAACGGCGAGAGCATGCAAGCCTTGCTTGGATTGGGCACAACGGTATGCAGCATGGCCTAACCCTGCCGACCCTATCGGCCCTGATCAGCAGAGATGACCCAGCCAATGCGTGACTTTGACAAAAACGAGCCCGCCTGTCGTACGGCAGGCCAACGGAATGCTGCCGAGGCAGTACCGTTTGTCATCGCTTCTTGCAGCACATGGGAGGAGGGTTGGGCCTGCCGTTCCGCATACGCATGGACAGGCGCTGACAGACGCATTCACCACCACATAACTAACAGGCAACTGTGTGGTGGTTACGCATAAGAGATTACAACAACATAAAGTTTCATTAGAGCATATATGCAGTGATAAGCACCTAGGCACGAGGATCATAATTAAGCGCTGCTTGGTATGCGGCCACAATCTCCTCCTCGGTGAACTGGAAGCGCCTCGCCGCATCGAGCCGCGACAGGGCCTTGATTGTAGTCTTGAGGTTGTGCAGGGTCTCGCCGGGTCTCAAATTAATCACGAGATTGAACCGCGAGTCGGGCTCTTTAGTAGTGTCCACGGGCTCAAACCGCTTTTCGAAGTCTCCAATGATTTTGAGAAGCTGTGACTCCGGGAGACTGTGGAGCATGAGATGCGCATCTCCCCGGCTCAGCGCGAGCTCGCGCGTGCGTTTCCTCGATCTCGCGTTCGGTCCGTGAGGTAGGAAATTGAGCGCAACAAAAGAGATGTCGAGCTCGGGAATAACGAGATCGGTGAAGATCTGTTTGCGCTCGCGCTTCTCGGCGTTGTTCCGGTCCATCAGAACCAGGGGGTGCTGTTCTAGCAGGCGCTTTGTGCCGGTCACAAAGATCTGTTTTTTCTGTTTTCCGGAGGGGATTTCGTCGTTTTGTATATGGCCGATGGCGCCGCCGTAGAGCGTGCGCAGTGCAGCACCAAGAGTGGTCTTGCCGCACCCTACTGTGGCCACGGTTACAAGGAGAATGCGCTTTTCGGGCGTAGCAGGATTCTCCATCACGATTCGAGTCGATGCCACCCCACGTTGGGCACCCTGCGTTGGGAGACAGGCCTTAATTATTAACTATACACGCGGCCCTGCACACGCACCCTGCTGGGCATCACTCATAGATGAGCTCACTTAGTTGAGCTCGAATCAGCACGTAGTTGAGCACGCGCATTCTGAATTTGATCACAGGCAGGAATTCATCACAAATCTCGGCCCGGTACGCAGTTTGTGAATCTGAGGTATATAAATACTAATTGGGTTTAGTGTCTTGGGAGACTCACAAACCAGCGGGGGTTTCGATCTGGTGGCCTGCAATCAAGCCTTCTTCAGGTCGGCAGGCAGGACCCCCAGCAGTTTATCGACGTGCCCGTACTTCGTCACCGACACGCCCATGTGGCCTATGCGGAAGTAGCGCGGCGCGATCGGCGGCAGAATCCCGCCGGCAATCACGTAGCCCTGCTTCAGCAGCGCCGGCAGCAGGTCCGGCAGCTCCTTGCCCTCCGGAAGATAGGCGGCAGTGAGCCCGTGCGCAGCGACCTCGCGCTTCGCCACGAGCTTGATGCCGAGCGAGGCGAGCAGATCCTTGACCTTGTCAGACGCTTGCGCATGAACCTTCCAGCGCTCCTCGACGGCGGCGGGCGAGCGCGCAATGTCCGCGAGCGAGGTATGCAGCGCCCACACCGTCTGCACCGCTGGCGTGGCGAAGTATGCGGGCTTGCCGCTCTCGTACGCACGCATGATCGGGAGCCAGCGCTTGAGGCTGGTGAAGAATCCCGGGATCGGCGTCTTGCGCGTGTCGAGCGCGGCCAGCGCGCGCGCCGACGCGATTGAGACGTGCAGCCCCGCCGGCACCCCGATCGCCTTCTGCGACGCAGTAAGCACGTAGTCGAGCCCCCAGTCGTCGAAGCGCAGCGGCTCGACGCCGACCGAGCACACGCCATCGACAAAGATCAGCGTGTTCGGGCTCACGCGGTGCACGAGCTTAGCCAGCGCCTCGACGTCGCTGACCACGGCGGTCGACGTGTCGACGTGGGTGACGGTGACCGCCTTGTACGTGCCGGCAGCGAGCGCTTTCTCGACCTCGTCGAGGTGCACGACGTCGCCGATCTCCGACTTGAGCTCGGTGACCTCGATCCCGTAGGTGCGCAAGGCCTCGGCCCACGAGTGCGAGAAGAAGCCTGTGTTCAACAGCAGCACGCGGTCGCCCGGCTCGAGGAAGTTGGCGGCGCTGATGTCCCAACCGAGGGTGCCGCTGCCAGCGATCACAAACGGCTGAGCCGCGGGGTCCGAATTGAAGAACAGCGTGCGCAGGTGCTGTAGCGCTGCCTGGAACACGTCGACAAACGGCTGCGCGGTGTGGGCGACACTGGGGTGGGCCATTGCCTGCAGCACGGCATCGTCGAACTCGATGGGGCCGGGAATGAGCGTGAGGGGGTGTTCTGGCTGGCTCGACATCGTTGCTGTGGGAAATAGTGGAGAGAGAGGACTGGTTGGAACCGCGCCGCGTGACTCTTCACCCGCACTCAGGGTTGCGAGCGGTGGCCACAACCCCAACCGCACGAGTGGTGCTAGCGCGAGGCGGTGGTGCGCGCGTGCTCATATTTTTCGCGATAGAAACAAGTCTGCCAGTACTGAAATGTAATAGCCTGGTGTGAGTTGGTTGTTCATGTTTCGTAAAGTGTCGCGAGGGTGTGACCATGTGGCAGCAAATCTGGTTCCATATTGTGCTGTCAAACCTCCACAATACAGCGCACACAATAGATCGTGAGCTTATTATTACGAACTCCCGCGGGAGATGCTTAAACTGTACATAACTGAGGCCAATGGCATCCCGGTGTCAAGGTATCATGTCCGGTCAAAGAAGTCGTCGCCGTCGTCGTCCTCCTCGTCTCCAAACTCCAGCTCGCTGGCGTTGCTCTCGTGGCCGTCCGACTCCGACTCGTCGCTCAGGCTCTCGTAGATATCGCCGAGCTCCTCCTCCAGATCGTTCATGCTCACGCTCTTCAGAATCTCGTTTCGCGACTCCGTCTCGGCAACAACCGTATAACCGCCCTCGACAGTACATGCCACGAGCCGCGACTTCGACTCGACGGTGGCCAGCCGCCCGATGATACAGTTCTCTAGCGTCACGTCGTTGCCGATTGTGACGTTGTCGAGGACGACGCACCCGGTGAGGCGGCACTTCTTGCCGATCTGGCAGAACGAGCCGATGGCCGTGCGCTTCACGCTGCTGCGCTCGCCGACCGTGGTGTTGGGGCCGACCAGCGAGTCGTTGCCAATGACCGCCTGTCCCGGCACCTTCTCGCGCTTCACGTCGTCCTGCTGCTGCGCCTGCCGCGCCTTCTGCTTCAGGAAGTGCCGGTTGGCCTCCGTGTAGGTTATGAGGTTGTTGGCCCGAATGAACACGGCGGCGTCGGTTGCGATGCGCTGCATGACGACGGCGCCGTAGGGGTTGCGGTGGCGCCACGCTCGGCGCGCGACATCGCGCACCAGCTTCGCCATCGGCTTGTTGAAGTCGAGGTCGGCCATTGCCAGCACGTCCTTGCGGATGAAGTAAATCGATGATTGGAGCAGGTCGGTTGCTGCCACGACCTGCGGGTACCGCCAGAGCATGGCCATGCGGACCTTGAGCAGCTTGGCGTCCTTGATCGCCTGCTGCTCGTACGAGTCGAGCAGCAGCTTGTCGGACTGGCCCTCGGCGTACAGCAGCACGTCCGGCGTGAACGTCTTTGCGTCAGCGGTCTCGAGGGCGTTGCGGTAGTAGAAGCCCGTGATGACGGCGTTGTCGTCCTGCGAGCGCACGGCCGACACAAACGACTCGGGATCGAGGTCGGTGATGAAGTCGCACGGCACCACCACGAGGTCGCGGCGCGGCGCCAGCACGAGCGACTTCTCGAGCAGCTTGAGGATCTGGCCCGACGGCGTGTCGGCCGGCACCCGGAACACCGAGACGTTCAGCTCGTACGCGTGGCACACGGCCTCGACGTTATCGGACTCTGGTTCGGGGACCGCGACGACCGTAGACGAGAAGCCGGCCTTCTCGCACCACTCAATGGCATACTGGACCATGGGCTTGTTCCCGATGGGGATGAGTGGCTTTGTGGTGTTCTCGGTGAGCGGGCCGAGGCGGTGGCCCGGCCCGCAGAGAATGACCGCCTGGAACTCCATCTGCAGGTGCTGGTTCTGCGGTTGGATCTAATATGATTGTTAGGGTCACGGTATCGCGTATTTCGCTCTCCGCCGAGCCACCCGTACCTAGGGCGCCCTGCGCATGCACCACCGAATATCATTATGCTAGGGAGGAATCCACTTAACCCCTCTGACCCGTATTGCCAGCTCTAACTCAAGCACATTAGCTCAGTGCTCCCCACCCTCTCTGTCAAGCCGTCGACACCACCAGGCTTTGTCATGCGAACCGCTCCAGCACCGCTCGCTGGCTTCCCAGCCTGAAAACAGCCACCACTAAAGTAGATGAAGATAACAGATAAATAGAGTAATATGATGAAATAGAATAAATAGGGCCAAAGGGACCCTGCACTGACCTCTGCTTGGATCCAATGCCAGCCAATGGGTCCCGGGGACTCTAATGGGCCCTGGGGACTCCAATGGGTACCAATGGGTACCAATCCAATAAGCGTGGATCCAATGGGTATGAATAATATAGGCTGTCTTGCTTTCCCGAAGCCGTGGGGGAGGCTCTACGGGGTAGTGTCATGTTCCTCGCCGTCAGTGGAGTCCGTGGTGTCGTCCTCGTCGGGATAGGAGGCCGGTGGGCGGTGCGACATCCGGTTGAACCGGCTCTCCGGGTTGGCGTGGGCCTGCCGGACGTGCCGGCGGAACGCGTCGGACCGGTTGTACACCTTGAGGCAGCCGTTGATGCCGCAGCCGTACATCGCCTGGTGGTGCTTTGTGCGGATATGCCGCGTGCACTCGCTGCGCTCGTGGAAGCCGATGATGCGCCACGGGCACCGCTCCTTCGGACACAGGTACGGCCGGAAGTTGACGTCGTGCGAGGCGTCGACGTGCGTCGCAAACTCCACCAAATTCGTGAACTTCGCGTCGCAGTCGCGCCCGCAGCCCTGCGTGCCCCGCACCACGCGCCGGCACTCGCTGAGCAGTCCGGGGTCGGCGCGGATCTGCGCCATCCGCGTCCATTGCGGGTCGGTCTGTGCGAGATTGAACGCGCGCCGGTCCAGCGGCTTCAGCTCGAGCCGCCGCTGGTTCCGCGGCAACATCTGCACGCGGTGGATCGACTCGGTGATGAACCGGTCCGTCTCCGAGTACGACATTAGCCGTGTCAGCTGGTCCGCGCTGTCGGGCGGCGGCTGCTGCTCGGCCTTCTGCTCGGCCTCGGCGGCGGCTGCCGACGCCTCAAGCAGCAGCGCCAGGCTCACGCGCGGTTTGCCAAACGGCCCGCGCGGCGGCAGCGACCCGGACGCGTCGTCGAACGCGTCGCTCGACCGCCGGATGTTTACGGCCACCGCCGCGCCCGCCTCGCCGGCGGAGTACGGCATCACGACGCCGGGGATGCCCGACGGCGGCGACCCAACCGAGTCGGGCGAGTCGGGCGAGCGCGAGCTCGTCGACTGCGGCGATATCAGCCCGGGGTCGCTCGTCTCGCTCGGGTTTCGCTGCCGCGCCGGCCGCGCGGCCGGTGCGCGCGATGGTTGGCTGGCGTGGGCGGTTTGCATCGGCATGGCCGTCGACATTGGCAGGTACGGCGGCGCAAATTCGAAAGCGTTCGGCTCGGGCGCGTACCCGTAAATGTTTGACATCGTTTGGCAGGCGTCAGGTTTGTGCGCGCGCGGGGAAGATGGCCAACTCGGTGGTTCAGTGGAGAAGGATTCGCGGCCGGAGCGCGCAGAGGTAGAGTTCCGGTCAAATAGCAGTGCACGGCGAAGACAAGTGGTGGAATTCCGCTGCCGCAAGCCAATTGAACCAAATTGCGCCTTGTTTGTGTTGTGGTGGCTCGTTGACGGGGGGAGGGGACGGGGCCCGTTTTTGTGGATTGTGGATGTCCCCTCTGCTTCGGTAAGCAACATACCCTAGCCTTGGTCACGAACCAACTCGGTGTTGACCGGTGCCGTCGCGGACCGCCCGTGACAACACCGCGCGCGGGCCGGGACCGCCGTGAGGGACAGGCTGGGGTCCCCCGCTCTACACGGAAACAATCTGGTGCCGTTGGCTCGAGTCTTCCCTACGTATGTACGAGCTCATTCAGTACTAAGTACATCTATAGCGATACTGGGCGGCGCTACAACAGCCCGCCACAACACCTGGGCCCTAACCGGGAGGGGCACACCCACGGTTCCGCGCAGGCGTGGTGGTTACGCGCTGTTGTTTTGAGGATATATTTCGTGAGCGATAAAAGAAACAGAGCACAAGCGCTTCGATTCAGTTTTGGTTCAAGGTTTCCTAACAAACACTTGCATAAGCTAACTTAGGTTACAAGCCAAAAATAACTGTTATCGCTTGGCACCAATACCATCCCGATCACTGCAGTGATGATCAATGCTGATCACCGTATAAATAGATAACAGACGATACCTTGGCGCCACAGACGCGTGAAATGAAAAGTCTGGCGACAGAGCTGACTACTCGACGCGTAAAATAGCCGGGGTTGTGGGGGGTTCAGCTATGGCGTGGCGCGTTTTGCAGACGTCTCGGCTGCTGACACAGCACAGACGCGTCTTCTTTGACGCCGGCCCCGCATGCAAGATTCAGCACTTCATTACATCTAGGCTTCCTATTCATGCCGTTTGAACAGTTCGATATAGTAACCGCAGAATACGAACTCTATATAGTGTGGCTCCAACATTGTTCTTCCCAAACTCATCGATTTTCGTTATCGGTGCCAACCCTGCTGCATCCGTTTTTTTCTCTCCAAGCGCGAAGCCTCCTCATTCCCTTACCCATATGCGTAGACTTGACCCCTTCCCCTGGCTGCTGAGGATAACATTCCGCCAAACAGAAAATATATAAAGCCCGATCGGATTACTCTGGTCGCCAGCTCTCACACTCATCCAATCTTTTTAATGTACGCCATCGTCGCTGCCGCTCTTTTCTCTGGTGCCCTCGCTTTCAACGCCACGACCACCGTCGAGGACGTTAAGTACACCACCATCGAGTGCTCCACCCCCACCACCTTCGCCTACGGCAACTCGACCTACACTGTGACCGAGGCCACGACGCTCACCGTCAAGGACTGCAGCTGCACGTCTGGCCCCACCTCGGTGGGTGCCAGCAACGGCACCGCTCCCGCCTCGAGCGCCCCGGCTCTCGCCAACGGCGCGTCCGTTGTTGGTGCCGGCGCTGCTGTCGGTGTTGCTGCCGCCGTTGCCTACCTGCTCTAAGCTTTTGACTAAATATTTTAATATTGCTCAAACAGGTGAGGTTAATTTAGTTTCGCTGTAATTTTAATTATTCTTCTTCCTCTGCCGCGGTGTCTGGTCGACGGTTTGTGTTTTGTTTTGATTACGCGTGAAAAACATGGTTAGGGTAGATTTGCCTCGGATCATCTTGCGCGTTCAAGCGCTCGCGCCGTGCTGACACAATCTTTCATAACAATGGTCGCGCTATCTCGCTGACTTTATCGTGCTCTTCCGCCGCCTTTCTCGATTTTTTTTAAGGACCTGAATCGCGGGTGCGGAAGTCGGGTGCCAGCATATGTAGCTTTTATACACGCTTGACCTGGTAACGGTTCTTGTTTCTCAACTATGAAATCCGATAGCGATCGCTAGATTGCTTCCGATGACAACAATAAACAATCGTTGCTTGATAAAACTGCTGACCTTCATGCACCAGTGATGCTAAGCGCCCCAGGGGCGAAGCGCGCGCCAGGGGGCGCTGGCCGTCCGCATGTGCCGGTGGGCTGGGAGTGCTGACTTCGAGCCGGCAAAGGTCGTCTCCATGCTGACTTCGCGACCGCTGGGAGTTTGGTGGGTGGTGGTGGTGCCTTCGAGCTTGGAGGGCGCGCGGAGACGCGGTACTGGCAGCCGCCACAGCCATCACTAATCCCATCCCGGACACGACTCCTCAACCGCCACAAACCATAATGTCGACATCGGATCCGTTGCTTGCTGCGCTCGAGGGCGACGCCGGCGATGCTGCGGCAAACCCGCCCAATCCGCCGCAGGACGGCGCCTCTCCGCCCGAGAGCGACAGCGAGCGCCAGCGTGCCATGGCCGAGTACATGCGCAAGCTGCGCGAGCACCACGAAATCGGCGGCAAGCTCAAGGGCCTCCGGCTGACGCTGCGCGACCTTAACATTGACTTTGACAAGACCGAGAACGATATCAAGGCGCTGCAATCTGTCGGCCAGATCATTGGCGAGGTGCTTAAGGTGCTTGACGACGAGCGCCTCATTGTCAAGGCGTGCAACGGCCCGCGCTACGTCGTTGGCTTCCGCAACTCGATTCCGCCAGAAAAACTCAAGCAGGGTGTTCGTGTCGCGCTGGACATTACGACGCTCACGGTCATGCGCATTCTGCCGCGCGAAGTCGACCCGCTCGTCTACAACATGACGACGCTTGACCCGGGCGACATGAGCTTTTCGAACGTGGGCGGGCTCAGCGAGCAAATCCGCGAGCTGCGCGAGGTGATTGAGCTGCCACTGAAGAACCCGGAGCTGTTCCAGCGCGTGGGCATCAAGCCGCCGAAGGGCGTGCTGCTGTACGGCCCGCCGGGCACGGGCAAAACCCTGCTTGCGAAAGCCGTCGCCGCGCAGATCGGCGCAAACTTCATTTTCTCGCCGGCGTCGGGCATCGTCGACAAGTACATCGGCGAGTCCGCGCGGCTCATCCGCGAGATGTTCAGCTACGCCAAGGAGCACGAGCCGTGTATCATCTTCATGGACGAGGTCGACGCCATCGGCGGCCGCCGCTTCAGTGAGGGCACATCCGCCGATCGCGAGATCCAGCGCACCCTCATGGAGCTGCTCAACCAAATGGACGGCTTCGATTACTTGGGCCAAACTAAGGTCATTATGGCCACAAACCGCCCAGACACTCTTGATCCGGCCCTGCTTCGCCCGGGCCGCCTCGACCGCAAGATCGAGATCCCGCTTCCAAACGAGGTCGGCCGCCTCTCGATCCTTAAGATCCATGCTGAGAAGGTGTCCAAGCGCGGCGAGTTCGACTACGAAGCCCTCGTCAAAATGTCCGACGGCTTCAACGGCGCAGACCTGCGCAACATCATCACCGAGGCCGGCTTCAACGCCATCCGCGATGACCGCGACTACATTGTCCAAAACGACATGATGAAGGCGGTGCGCAAGGTCGGTGAGACCAAGAAGTTGGAGGGCCGCATTGAGTATGAGAAACTTTGAGACGAGAAGTCCTAAGTCTAGATTAAAGCGCAGCCTGGAGCGCGCGAATCTATAGATAATCTAATGTATCTTCCCTGGACGCAGCCTCTAGGGCGCACGGAGGTTGAGAGTAAAGCCATTGAGGCTAGTAGTGCCTGTGGTTCCGACCTAATTTGATGCTGTATTCCACTATGAGTATGCTGGTACTCACGTTGTAAGTGTGGCCGACAACACTCGCTGCTGTTAGACCCTTATGCTGGACTAGATGAAGCAGCCCAAGTACCTCTGAATACAGGCAGAAGACCGCTGTGACCTGTTAACCAAATACAGGTCGACACTAGGCCCGAATAGAGCACTAGTTTACCTAAATCGGTTCTTAGATATAGGCCCACGGACAGGCATGACCTTTTAATAAATTAGTTACATGAATTGGTCGCGTATTTTCGAATCTGTCATTCACCATCGTAAATCTGGCTAGGTCCACGCTGTACTACCTATATCCACATGCCGCAGCCATTCTGCTGCTTGTACAGTCTGCGCGGTGCTCAGCGCTGCAACCTGCTCCACCAGTCATATTACTAAGCACAACACACCATACCTCTAGGCTATCCGCTGCTAGCCTTTCCAAGCACAGCGAGCCCTAAGCTGACGTAACATATACCACCGACTCAAACTTTTCACACCCTCGCGCCCTCATCACCTCAGCTCGCCGCCAAAGCTTCCGTCTGCTGTTATCACATCTACACAATGGGAAAAGTCCACGGTAGCTTGACGAACGCCGGACGTGTCCGTGCTAAGACCCCCAAGGTCCCCAAGGCCGAGGACAAGGCTAAGGTCCCCAAGGGCCGCGCAAAGAAGCGGTTGTTGTACGTTCGCCGCTTCGTGAACGTCACCCTCACCAACGGCAAGCGCCGGTCCAACCCCTCGCCTTCTAACCAGTAGAGCACTTTCTGTCTGCTAGCAGGGTGATTGGGCTCCTCATCCAATGACCCCTTGAGCCGCCAGCGAATCTGCCTGCTCGCACTCGGCCGCTGACCTGGCGCCACTGCAGCGCAGGCCCTTGGCGCCTCTTGTTAATTTAAGAAAATAGTACATGAACCGATCGTTCGGATCTATCGCTTCCTTCCACACCTGTTGAGCTTTTGGCGTCGGCTCGTGGTGTTCTGTATCGCTGAAGATCGTCGGGGGACGCCCGCACCCTTCTGCACTCCGCTGGCTGGCGGGGCTCGGGCAGGCGACCCATGGACTTCCTTAGTCAGCATATCCGCACTGGAGCGCGTTGCTCAGCACAGGATTGTGCTCCAGCTTCGTTAAATCGTACTTAGGTCTAGAAAATATTCCCGTTTATAGCATTTTGGCCTCTATTCGGTCGATGCTGAGCCTTTATAAGAGGACTGGCGCGGAGTATTAGTCGAAATCTAGGTTGGCTGAATGAATACCACGCCGCCGCTCTCTAGGTACAGTCCATCAACGCATGGTAATAATTCGTGCAGCATACGCCTTCCTCAGTCTTGATAGGTGCAGTTCTCGCAGCTCCCTCCTATTCAAGCTCGAGCGGTGGCTGTGCTATTTTCGGAGATTCTGCCCAGGATTCGCTCATTTTGGGGCGGGCATCGCCCATGGCCTCTCGCCGCTTACGTGCTTCGGAATACTGCTGCGAGATCACTTGCAATCGCGAGTGCCGGGAGCGCGCGGGTCGAAGTGCGCTCTCCGTGGCCATTCCGGACGGCTGGATGTGCAGTCTAGAGTAGCTGAGGCGGTCATAAAGAGAGGCAGGCGACTAGGCTCGGCTTTCGGTGCCGTCACAGCAGATCCTATACAACGGGCTTGCCTTACCCAAGCGGTACATACCAGACGGACATCGTTGATTATTAATGACCCATTTAATTTTGCCCTGATTACCGGATTTGGAATAAGTCCCTGGCGGGCAATGAATTTGGAGCGAGACCTCAAATACACGTTGCGGCTGCTAAAACCGAGCATTGGCGCAGGATAAACGTGAAAATATTAACGGATATATGTGCTAAAATGTGGCCTTTCACTCGATATTATTGCTTCTGAGCTATACAACCGGCACTGGGCTGGTAAAACGTCGGTTTGGCTCATTTCTGCTCGAGATTTGGTCGAAAAGGGACTAGGGTCAGCTGGTCTGCATGCATGCGATGTTGTGATCTCAAGGTCGGAAATCGAGATCCCGAGGCTAACCAAAGCGCTTAGGGGCTCGCATAGACCTTCGGCTCGACTCCTATGTCGAGGCTTCAGGTGCGCTAGGCAGGTAACTTCATATAGGAAGCCCGTGAGGGCTGTACCCACGTGGAGCTCGGCAGAATTTGCGCAGTCCCCGGTGATCGAGAGGCGGCATCCATTTTTGGCAACCCCTAACATCGAGGCCAGTCATGGCGCCGCGGGAAATTCTGGGCGTCGGAGCTTATCGTAGAGCCCGCGTGGTATATAAGGCGGGCGCTACATCGGGAAGCTTCAGAAGATCTGAAAATGCTGACGTCCGCTCCTTGCCTTATGCGCCACTTCACGATTGCCATCTTGGCTCTCAGCTCTGTTGCTGAAGCGTTGAGCACCCTTCACTTGACTGCCGCCACCACAATCACTTACCACGGGAAGACATACACCATTAATGCTCCGACCACGCTGCACTATGAATCGGCGACGACCTACACGTCCAAGACTGAAGGCGCTCACACTGTGATCTCTCAAGACGTGAGCGAGTCGACGAGCATTCCAGTGAGCAGCGGAATGCTTGTTCTGTACACGTCTTCATCGACGCTTTCCAGCACGACGTCGACCAGCACGACGTCGACCAGCACGACGTCGACCAGCACGTCGTCGACCAGCACGTCGTCGACATCCAGCGAGCCCCCGAGTACCAGTGTTGTGTACACGACGGTGACATGCAGCTCATCGCTTCCGCCTTCAAGCTCGGCATCAAGCTCCCCAAGCTCCACCTCGTCCATCTCCACTTCTAGCACTTCAGCCTCAACCACCTCAACCACCTCCACTACCTCAACCACCTCCACCACCTCAACCTCCACCACCTCAACCTCCATCTTAACCTCCACTTCAACTTCCACCTCGTCCACTCCTCCTGCACCTAGCACTAGCTCTGAGCGTGTGCCACCTCCGAACCCCCCCAGCTCTATCTATCCCAGCTCGGCCCCTCCAGGACCTTCCAGCACTTCAAGCTCCACTACTCCCTCCCCGGTTCCGAGCGCTGTGCCAAGCTCTGTTGCTCCCAGTTCTGTTTTGCCAAGCTCTGATTCACCGAGCCCGGTCCCCTCGAGTGCTTCGCCTCCCAGCTCTGGACCTCCTGGCTCTTATCCCCCGAATTATGTTCCTCCATCCTCTTCTGCCCCGAGCCCCGCGTCATCAATCCCGCCGGTGCCCAGCTTGGACAGCACTCCTCCTTACAAGGCTCCCACGACTCTCCCCATCACTTCGACAGTGGAAGTGTCAACGCCAGGTGTGCCTCCTCCCGCGGGGGTTCCTAGCAGCCCCGTTGGACCATCTTCGCCTGGTGCCACTTCAGCGTCTACTCCACTTGTTCACAATGTAACGGTGAGCATTGGCTCCTCTAGCACAGACTCAGTGCCGCCCGCAACGCCTGGTACCACAACGCCTGGTGTCCCCGGATCTTCCAGTATCCCTAGTACACCCGATGCTCCTGGCTCTGCCAACACGGTGGAGACGAGCACACCTCCCGTGCCTGGACCGAGTGCTCCGCCCACCGGCCCGGATACGCCGGGTGTGCCTGGCACTCCAAAAGTTCCTGAGGTTCAGGTTTCTATTTCGAGCACCCCGCCAGCGAGCAATCCGCCAGTTGGCCCAGGACCGAGCGCGCCCCCCAGCGGCCCTCCTGCCGCATCTGGTCCCAGCGTGCCGCCAGTCGCGCCCCCTGACGCGCCTAGCCCCAGCACACCTCCATCCAATAGCCCTCCAAGGCCAGGTCTTGTTAATCGCGCGTCGACCAATGGATTCGATGGCAGCTTGCTCGCTTCCGCCTTGATTGTGGTAGCAGCTTGCATGATTTAATCGCCGCCAAACACTTATACCAAGAATTTAGAAACTTTTATATCGTTAAGACACTCGATTGAGTAAACCCAGAGGTGCACTCACGTAGACCTGCTCCAAGTCAACATGAACATCGATCCTAGGCGTCTCGCGCGCCTGTCGCGCTCCTCATCGCAGGACCAACGTCGCTTATTCATCCAGGGCTTTAGGGCGTCCTGCGATGAGTCAGGCCTGGTGACAGCTCCGTCAATGCATTCACGGTATCATGGGGCGAGTCCCAGCCGGCGGCTCGGGGGGAGTGACATTTTCACGCGCTCGCTCACTCTTTCGCACCACAGGCCTTTAAACATCCTATCAAACAGTATTGAGTTGAAATGGGAGGCAGCACCAGTGATAAGAAAGCCGAATACTTCCTGCGCCTGAAGGAGCTCCTCAGCGCGAACAAGTCGCTGTTCCTCGTGGGCGTCGACAACGTCAGCTCGCAGCAGCTGCACGAGATTCGTCGCGAGCTCCGCGGCCGCGCTACGCTGCTGATGGGCAAGAACACGATGGTTCGCCGCGCGTTCCGCCAGTTCATCCAGGAGACGCCCGACCTCGAGCGCCTGCTGCCCTACATCAAGGGCAACGTGGGCTTCGTGTTCACGAACGGCGACCTGAAGGAGATCCGCGAGGTTCTTCTTGCGAACCGCGTGCTTGCGCCCGCCCGCGCGGGTGCGTACGCGCCCAAGGACGTGTTCGTGCCGCCCGGAAACACCGGCATGGAGCCCGGCAAGACGTCGTTCTTCCAGGCGCTCGGTGTGCCGACCAAGATCACGCGTGGTACGATCGAGATCGTCAGCGAGATCCAGGTGGTTGGTGCCGGCGACCGCGTTGGCCCCTCGGAGGCGACGCTGCTGAACATGCTGAACATCTCGCCGTTCACCTACGGTCTGACGGTCGAGCAGGTGTTCGACGACGGCCAGGTGTTCTCGTCGGAGATCCTTGACATCACCGACGAGGAGCTGCTTGGCCAGTTCAGCTCGGCTGTGCGCAACATTGCCACGATCTCGCTGGCGTCGACGATCCCGACCCTGCCGGCCGTCTCGCACTGGCTGATCAACAGCTACAAGAACCTGCTTGCTGTGTCGATTGCCACCGAGTACACGTTCGACGGCTCTGAGGCGATCAAGGACCGTCTCGCGAACCCCGATGCGTACGCGGCGGCTGCTCCGGCCGCTGCGGCTGGCTCTGCTCCTGCTGCGGAGGCTGCTCCTGCCGCCGCTGAGGCCGAGTCCTCGTCGGACGACGACATGGGCATGGGTCTGTTCGACTAAGCTTAATATTCTATAGTAATATCTACGCCCCCATTGAGTTTGTAGTTTGCCGTCAGCTGCTCGTCCTTGTCGTAGATGATGAGCGCAGTGACCACGACCTGGCAGTGGAACCCGAGCTCCATCAGCCGCTGGATCGCGGCGTCCTCTCGGCTGTGATCTCGCTTGACCGAAACGGAGCACGACGAGCAGGCCGTACCGCTGATTGAGGCTATGAGTTTGTACTCCTTGACGTTGTGGGCGAACAACGGGAGGATTTCCGTGAGGGTAACCTCGAAACCCGCCTCGTCGACCTGATCGATGTCGTTTTGGGACGGCAACAACACGTAGGCCGCGCCCTTCATTGGGTCGCCCGAGACGTCGAGCGCTGAGCAGTGTGGCGGCGCCGGCAAGGGCAACCCCCCCACTTCTATATTTTATCGGCGTCCGCCATTGTCCTATAGTACTTTTTTTTTTTAATTAAGACATTACATACAGTCTGCGGAGTGCTTAATGTTTTAATCTGATTGATCATTTCCCGAGCGTTAGACTTGGCTGCCGCTTTGGAGTGCTGGGCTTCCACACGCCGTGCATCGTTCTATCTATCTTCTGAGCGACATTTCGAGTAATCGTTTCATATGACGGGGACTGCCTGTGCCTATCCTAGAAATCCCAGAAATCGTCGTGATGGTCAGCAGAACGCACCGGTGGTAGCGGCGGTGACTGCATGCGCGGCGGAAGTGACCGCATGCGCGGCGGAAGTGCGTGTGCCCTAACATGGGACCGGGGTACGTACGCAACGGTTGTTTTTGCACCTTGCCGTCTTTCTCCACACCCTCTGCCGGAACCGCATCCAGGGCCAAGCCAATCCGCACGCCGACAACCAGCCACCCCCTGCAGGCACTGACGAAGACCATGGAGTTCAAGTGGTTTGCCGCGCTCCTGCTTGTTGTGGTGAACACGGCGCTGGCGACTCTGCTGTGGCGCGTGAAGCCCGCTGCCAACGCGCTATACCGCCTTGCATACATTGCCGCGCTGACGATCTTCAGCGTGATTCTGTTCCAGAAGTACGACCGCACGCCGACGTTCGCCGAGGCTGCTCCCGCCGCCGCCGAGGAGGAGGAGTCCGATAGCGACAGGGGCATGAGTCTCTTCGACTAAGCTTAATATTCTATAGTAATTGTGAATATCATTGCGGAGCTATCGTCTTGTTGCGCCCGTTAAGTGGTCTAGTTGTGCCCGTTAAGTGGTTGGTTAAGTGGTTGTTGGTTAAGTTAAGTGGTTGGATTACGCAGCGGCTGCTGCTCGTCATGCTTAGCAGGCGAATAAATATACACTAACTACTTTAAGCCTGCGGGTTCGGCACAACGCCCACCCGCTCCTTGGCCACGACGTCCAGGAACAGCGTGCTCACCGGCTCGTCCTTAACGCCGCGCGCGAGCTTATCGCTCTTGTACTCCTTAACGTTCGCCATGTACTTGTCGAACAGGAACGCCGAGTCGAGCGGGCCGCCCTTTGCCTCGGGGTGGAATTGCGTCGAGAAGATCGGCCGCGATGTGTGGTAGAGCCCCTCATTGCTCTGGTCGTTCAGGTTGATGAAGTACGGCTTCCAGTCCGCCGGCAGCGTGCTCACATCTACTGCGTAGCCGTGGTTCTGCGACGTGATGTGGCACTGCCCGGTTTGCAGGTCCAGTGCCGGGATGTTGTGCGCACGGTTGCCGTACTTCAGCTTCACCGTCTTCGCGCCGGCCGCCAGTGCAAGCAGCTGGTGCCCCAGGCAGATTCCAAAGATCGGCCCGTCGTACGTATCCATCAGCTCGCGCAGGTTCTGCACGGTCACCATGCAGTGCGTCGGGTCGCCGGGGCCATTGCTCAGAAACACGCCATCAAAGTGGTGCGCAACCTTCTGGATCGGGTAGTCGTACGGGAACACCGTGATGTGCGCGCCGCGGCTCACCAGCGAGCGCATGATGTTCTCTTTGCACCCGCAGTCAATCACCGCAACGTGCGCCGTCGCGCCCGGCACGCCAGGCACATGGAACGGCGCCTTCGTGCTCACTTTGTGCACTAGATTGATCGCCTCGGGGTCGTCGAATGCCGCATCCTCGTCTGCGTCGTACTCCTCGCCCACAGTCAGCCGCGCCAGCGACGATCCGCGCTCGCGCAGAAACTGCACGATCGCGCGCGTGTCGACGTCCGTGATCGCGGCCACGCCCTCGCGCTTGCACCACGACGTCAGCGACTCCACCGCCGTCCAGTGCGAGTACTCCATCGCCGCATTGCTCACCACAATGCCCTTGCACTGGATGTGCGGGCTCTCAAAGTACTTCAGCAGGTTGAATTCGTCCCTCGCCTCGCCGCTCGGCACGCCGTAGTTGCCGATAAGCGGCTGCGTGAACACCAGAATCTGTCCACGGTAGCTCGGGTCCGTCATCGACTCGGGATATCCAACCATCCCGGTCGTGAACACCGCCTCGCCGCTAATGTTCGTGTTCGCGCCAAACGACTTCCCGTGGAAAACGGGGCCGTTTCGGATCGTGAGCGTCGCACGGTCCAGCGGCTTGCTGATCGTCGAAGCGAACCGCACAGCCCCAAACCTCGCCGCTGCCAATCGGATCGGGTTTTGCATCTATAGCCTGCTAGTGACTGTCTCTACCGGGGCCAGTATATATAACCCAATTTTTTTTGAAAAATCCAGTTGACTCATCGCGTCACACGCACGCGCAGATAAGCTCGCAACCTCAACACCAAACGGGCCATGTAGGGCCCATGTAGGCACTAAGGCGGAAGTACCCCAGATGGAGAGGTCAATCGACTGAGAAATCGATTCGCGAGATTGTGCTTTGTGAGCTATTTTTTGGCCTTCAGATTTAATTCGTCTAGTATTTTCTCGGCTGGCCCCGTCCCGCCAGTCTCATTGAACGTATCAAGTATTTCCTGCGAACCTTTAACAAGGCACTCTACATAACCTTCTCTTCTTCTGTACACAGTCTAAGCTCGCGAGCTGGCTTGTTCATGACGGATCAAAAGGTAAGTAGGAGATGAGGACAACCTTTTTCCAAAGTAGTGGTCTTCAACTGTCGCACTCGTCTTGAGTCGGCGTGGCCACAGTGACGCTTTTATGTCATAGTTACACTGATCCTAACAACCAGAAGATAAACAAATAAATTTTCGCATCACGTATTATCAGTCTCTATTTGGCTTCTGTGTTCATTCTCGAGGTCTACTTAACAGGTTTCCCACTTTGCAAGCCTCGCCGGCCTATATATTCAGGAGCTGACTGTGCTTCGTAATTTTTCAGTATGGTGGAAAGACCAGGCGATGACCCGTTAGCAATATTGGTGAATGCCCGCAAGAAAAGCGTGCCGGTCCTCGTGGCCGGGCCAATGGTCAGATACTCTAAGCTTCCTTTCCGTGAAACAGTACGCGAGCTCTCACATAGGTTCAACCCCGAGCAGCCCGTCATTGTGTACACACCCATGATTCTCGCGCGTGAGTTCGTGCGCAATCCGGTTGCTCGCATGGGCGACTTCACAACTAGCCCGTCGGACACGCCACTCCTCGTCCAATTCGGCGCGTCGAATCCGCTGGATCTCGCCCGAGCAGCAGTTATGATCCGGCCCTATTGCGACGGCATCGGGCTGAATTGCGGCTGCCCAATTCCTGAGCAGTGCCGCGAGGGAATCGGTGCGGCCCTCATGGCGCATCCACACCGCGTGGCGGCTATGATTCGAGCAGTCAAAAGAGCGTGTCCGGGTTTCTACGTGGAGGCGAAAATAAGGATCCACACCGACCTGAACACAACCGTGCGTTTTGCCAAGATCGTCGAGGCAGCAGGCGCCGATGCTGTTTGCGTGCATGGACGGCGCAAGGCTGACCGCAGCGGGAATGTGCCCGTCAACCTCGAGGCCATAGCGCTGGTCAAGCAGTCAGTGCGAATCCCGGTCATTGCTAACGGCGACTATAGAGTGCCCAAAGACCTAGACCGCGTTGCATTGGCCACCAACGTGGATGGGGTCATGAGCGCGCGCGGCATCCTGAGTAACCCAGCGCTGTTTTGTGGACCGCAGTTCACTACCTGTCCTTGGAGCGCTCTCGAGATTTTTTGGGATTATGCAATGGCGAGCGGGCTTCCATTCCAATTAATTCTGCATCACTTTGTGGAGATGTTCAAGGGACGGGGCGACTTGGCCAAGCTGCGACGCGAGCTAGTCACTAATACCACCACGGTGGATCTAATTGACTGGTTTGATTCGCGCTTCGATCTAAAGCGACGAGGCGAAAATGGGTTTGGCGAGCGTCTTGAATGGCCGGTTAAGCTAGTATTATAATTCGTGCTGATAGATCACCTAGAAGTATTCAGTTTGTTATGACACCCGATCAGCTAGCACATCTGTCGGCCCCAATCTAACAGTTATCAACAGTCTCAAACTAAGCTATCCCGGATCAACTATTTGAATAGGGCCTCATACAGACCTCATATCTAACGTGAATATTCGCCATGGACGCGCCGCGCAGCGCGATCCTACACAAGGTTGACATACCATGTGGCGTCATTCAGAGGATCCCCGAGACCCTTACCTAAGGAACCGCCTGCACATATAATTTTTTGAAATTCTCAAGTTAACACACTCGGGCTGGTACAAGAAGGAAACTCGATGAGTGCTGATATTTTGGAGCCCGAGTCGAAACGTCTGAAGACAGGACGCGTAAAGGGAATTGCCCTTATTAAACCAGAATTTAGACGGGTTGAACCGCCCAAAGCCGCAGAAGATCCATCAGCTGAAATTAACGATGATGGCTTCGAGGAAGAGGGACGCTCTGAGGAAACGCCCGCGGGCGGAAAGAAGGCTAAGAAAGACAAGAAACGTGGCCAAAATAAGAAGCGTGATCTGACACAGATCCGCGAGACCATCAAACTGTGCACGCGCGAGGTGGTACCTGAAACGGGTAGATGCGATCTGGGCGACAAGTGCAAATACGAGCACGATGTTGAGAAATATATCGCAACTAAGCCTGCGGATATTCCTGGCCGGTGTCCTGTATACGAGGCGATTGGCTACTGCCCGATGGGTCTCAAGTGCCGTTGGCTCGGGTCGCATGAAGAGCTAGATAAGATGAGCATTCCTGCGCCTGTCCCCGGTAGCGCCGAGGACCCTGAAGAGCTCAATCGCATTGGATTTGATGTGATTGGCCAGCTGCAGAAGCGGAAGGTAGACATGAGCGTTTCTGAGGCAGCGATTGCGAAGATGGACGAGCTTGACAGCCAGCGAAAAGACGAAGCTAAGGCTGAGCTCAGTACCGAGGACCGGCTTGCATATAACGCAGCGTTTTTCGAGGGCAGGCTCAAGCCCTCGGAGAAGAAGCGGCTTGATTACCGTGGCGCTAAGGTACTAAGCCCGCTGACAACCGTTGGCAATCTGCCGTACCGCCGGCTAATGAAGACGCTAGGCGCCGACATCACTTTTTCAGAGATGGCGCTGAGCATGCCGCTTGTGCAGGGCCAGAAGAGCGAGTGGGCTTTGCCGCGCATGCATGTCTCTGAGCGCGGGGGCTTTGGCGTGCAGATTGCAGCCAATAAGCCGTGGCAGGCTATAAAAAGCGCACAGATACTGGCAGAGTTTGCATCTGATGCTAGCGAGCTGAACTTGAACTGCGGATGCCCAATTGACTTGCTGTTCCGCCAGGGTGCAGGCTCCGCCCTGCTCGACACTCAAGGCAAGGTGATGCGCATAATTAAAGGAATGAACGCGGTATCTGGCGACATGCCTGTGACTATCAAGATGCGTACGGGCACCAAAGACGGCAAGCCAACCGCGCAGAACCTGATTTCGAAGCTGCTGGAGGAGGAGCAGGTAGCGGCGATTACGCTTCACGGTCGCTCGCGCGCGCAGCGCTACACTCGGGAGGCAGACTGGGAGTACATTCGCGATGTTGCTGATCTCGTCAAGACAAAGCGCGAAGACCTAGATCTGAAGCCGTGGATTGTGGGCAACGGCGATGTCTTCTCATGGCAAGACTGGTATACGCACATCGATGACCATCATGTTGACACCTGCATGGTTGCTCGCGGGGCGCTAGTGAAGCCGTGGATCTTTGAAGAGATCGAGGCGAAGCAGGACCTCGACAAGTCAGCGTCGGAGCGGCTCGAGTACTGCAAGGATTATGCGCGGTACGGACTCGAGCACTGGGGCTCTGATGAGTACGGCGTACAACAGACGAGACGGTTCCTGTGCGAGTTTCTTAGCTTCACGCGGCGGTACGTGCCGTCTGGGGTGCTTGAGTACCTGCCGTCACGGCTGAACGACCGGGCGGAGCCGTGGCAGCCGCGCAACGAGCTGGAGGGGCTGCTATCGAGCCAGAACTACAAGGACTGGATCAAGATTACGGAGATGTTTTTGGGGCCGGCGCCAGAGTCCTTCAAGTTTGAGCCCAAGCACAAGAGCGCTTCCTAAACAACTCTATTAATGACTATAATCTCGATATACACGGAGAAATCTGAGGCATAGCGAGCAAACGTATGCAAGAAGCTAGTAAGAGCTAGCGCATTTGAGGCATTTGAGGAAAGAGTTGTGGCTTTTGTCGGGTCTCAATATCACAACACGCAATTGGAGGCTTGGAAACCCGTCGCTCAAGGTACTCGCACTCATTGCATATAAACAGCTATTTGACTAGACGTATGGATTTTAGATATCCTTCTTGGTCTGCGCAGTTTGAGTCTTGTGCTGGATGCCCTTCACGGTATTCAACTCGTCGCAGACCTGGTCATACTCCTTCTGGAGGCTCGCGTTCTGCTCCTCAAGCTGCTTGAACTGCTTCTTCTTGCGCTCGAGACGCTCCTTGTAGTCCTGCGCCTTGAGGCTGAAATCGTTCTTGTCACCGGTCGTGCCAAGCTGCTGGCGCAGGTCGCTGTTCGCCTTGACCAGGGAGTACACGCGGTTCAAAATAAGCGAAAGGAACAGAGTCGAGCCGCAGAGGTAGACGTTGCGCTGCGCATAGAACTTGCGCGCCATGAAGTCGCTTCGGTCGGCAACGGCCAGCGTGCTGTTCGTGGTGTCGAACTGCTCCTCGACACGGAGAACACGCTGGACAGAGTCCACAAACAGCACCAGAATGAACACAAACGTGAACTTCACGCTGAGCATCACGCGCGTCATCAGCGGCGAGCGGAAGAAGCGGATGAGTCTGCGGTGCAGCGCGTCGGGCAGTGGCGCCACGAGCAGCAGGAACACCGCCATCTCGATGACCATTACAAGGAACACTAGCGAGTAGTACAACGTCATTGTCCGTATGTTTCTTGGATGAGTCTACGGATTGTTGAGGATGTCTCAAGATAAGGAGCACGGCAACCGCTCTACATGAGCCACCTATGCAACCCCAGCCCTACTTTTAAGTTGCTCCACATAAGGCTCTTCTAGCGCATAGAGAGCGTTGCTCTCCTAGTACGGCTGGAGCTGGCAGAGCTAGTGAACAGCCTAGTTTTGAGACTACACAGTTAAATGTTTGAATGATTTTTGGAAAGCCCTTCGTCTAGAGCCCTATATATACACCACAGATTTGAGCTAGCCTACGCCACTGATGTCATCCTCCGCCATACGGGCTTGATTACCCTCTCGAGGGCGTTGCGACCCCCAGCGAGCAAAGTGGTGAAACCGCAGCAATTGGCTTTGGCTGCGCTTCGGAGGGTCGGAAAGATCAGCCCACGTTGCTGGCATCGAGACCCCCGCTTGCCTGGCAGCACGAAGAGCTGTATTGTATAAAGTAATGATTGTGCATATGACATCAACCAGGCCTTACTACGCTATTGTGTTAGGTGCATCACACTCAGCACCTGGCTCCACTCCTACTGAGAACAAGAAATGGGGGAGGTGGTGGGCTAACTAGCACCAAGCAGGCAACATAGGCTTGATTTATATAGCTACCGAAGCCGTAAAATGGTAATCGAATCCAAAAATTGATATTCAAAACTGCTGAGAGAGGTCATAGAAGTTGCCACCATTTTCGATGACTTCACGTACATAGGAGGGCCAGCCCGCCAAATATTATTGGAATAACAAGCTAGAGATGAGCTGCAGGAGCCTATCAATACCCTACAAGAGCTAGCCAGCGAACTCTAACTGCCGGCGGGGTGGCAGGCGCTTGGGTTGGTTCCTCAGCTTCGCGCCTATCTCATGCGTCATACCGAGAACTCAGTCATATACGTAGAATCTCAGGAGAGAGCTTTCCTAGGAAGCAGGCTTCTCCTTCGAAGCACACGGCGGACCACTGCAGGCCACTACAAACAATTTATATCTAATTCTGAAGCACCTAGCTAGGCATGCGCTATCGGATCGCAGTAACTTCTCGAGATTTGTAGCTCAATCAAACTCGCTCCCCCTTCCATGTATGTGCCAATAAGGGCTGACGCGTTTAAAGGGGTGATACCCAACCATCGCCAGAAAGGCGATAGAAACGAATCGTTAGCGATCTGAAATGTTACACGCTGATTTTTTATTGGCTGAGCACGTTTTTTCGGCAGATTCAGAGAACTTCGCTTGTTTCAGATGCCTTCGGGCGCATTTACAAAGCTGCAGGTTCTTACAATGGTATTTTGCAGATCCGCTTACGTTAGATGCATATATGCAGGATTTTTAGCGCTGCCGAACATGCCCAAGCGTCGCGTGCGTTTACGCGTTACTTTCTAGTATTACGCGTCTGGCTGAAGCTCAGCCCGCAAATGGGTTGTTATTGCAATTTAAATCGAAGCTACTTTAAAAAATTATCCCACTGACCGGACCGCAATGTTGGCCGATGGTCGTAGTAGGTACCGATGCCCTTACCCTCCGTCTTTGTTTAGCTATAGCGAACCAACCACCCCACCAAATCGAGGGTTCCATTGGAGATCTCCGCCCGCATAGATTTCTTAGGGTTGCGTTAGCGGGTCTGGGACGTGCAGGAGATTTCGCCTAAATAGCAGGGAGGGGGGGCGCCCTTGAGACCCCATCGAAGATTCTCTGTCCCTAGCTTAGGAGACTGTGTGACGCGCGCGAGCCACTGCGACGTTCTCACTCTGATACCACTCTTTTGATACCCACTCTCTTTTCCTTCTCTTGATATCCAACCCCCCGTCACTCTTTCTTTAGAAATGCAGCTCTCTCTCTCTCTTTTTGCTGCCGCCGCGGCTGTCATGGGCGTGACCTCGGCTTCTGACCTTGCTCTGTACTGGGGCCAGGCGTCTGGCGGGAACCAGCAGTCGCTCGGTGACTACTGCTCGAACTCCCCCGGCGACATCTACCTTATCAGCTTCCTGTACCAGTTTGGCTCTGGTCGTGAGCTCGGCATGCAGGTGAACGGCTACTGGAATAACATTCCTGGTACGCAGCTGCCCGATGCCGCCAGCACGCTTGGTGCCGACATCAAGAAGTGCCAGTCTCTGGGCAAGAAGGTGCTCGTGTCACTGGGTGGAGCGGCCGGTACGTACGGCTTCAACAGCGACCAGGACGCGCAGAACGTTGCGCAGGACCTGTGGAACATTTTCGGCGGCGGCCAGAGCTCGACGCGCCCGTTCGGCGACGCGAAGATCGACGGCTTCGATCTCGACGGCGAGAACAACATCGACGCGTCGGAGTACATTGCGTTTGTGAACGAGCTGCGCAGCCTTTACGCGACCGACCCGTCGAAGCAGTACTACGTGAGCGCGGCGCCGCAGTGCCCGTTCCCGGACGCGACGGTTGGGCAGGCGATTGCGCACTCGCAGTTCGACTACCTGTTTGTTCAGTTCTACAACAACTACTGCACGCCGCTCGGCAGCAACTTCAACTGGGACACTTGGCAGAACTTTGCGAGCACGCAGTCGCCGAACCCGAACGTGAAGCTGTTCCTCGGTCTTCCCGGCGCGCCGTCGGCGGCCGGCAGCGGCTACGCGACCCCCGAGCAGGTTGAGCAGACCGTGAGCAAGATCCGCTCGACGCCCAACTTCGGCGGTATCATGCTGTGGGACGCGGCGCAGGCCAACAACAACCACGTTGACGGCACGACGTTTGCGCAGGCCATGGAGAACATCCTGGGCGGTCCTGCTCCTGCTCCTCCTGCTTCCAGCACTGCTCCTGCTACCACCGCTGCTCCTGCTACCACCGCTGCTCCTGCTACTACCAGCTCCTCCTCTGTCGCTCCCGCTGTCGCTCCCGCTTCCAGCTCGGTTCCTCCTGCCGGTGCTCCCCCTGCCGGGGCTCCTGAGTCGAGCTCGGCGCCGGTGGCGGTTGTGACCACCACCGCTAATGGCGTCCCGGGCTACCAGTACTCTGGCACCGTGCCCGTGGCATCTGAGACCATTGATAACGGCGCTGCGGTTGTGTACAAGTACGATACGTACACCACGACCTCGTACTGCTCGACGAGCAGCACGCCTGCTGCGGCTGCCGTTGCCCCTGCCAGCACGTCTGCTGTCAACAACGCCGTTGTTGAGTCCTCGAGCGAGGCGCCTGCCCCGGCGCCACCGGCTACGAGCACCATTCCTGCTGCGGCGCCTGTCGTCACCGAGACTCAGGGCGTGGTTACGCAAGAGTCTGGCAGCGGCGATGTGTGGGTGACGGTGAAGGAGACGTTCTACACCACCAAGTCGTGCTCGACCACGGCGGATGCTGAGGCCGGTGCGGCGACGACGACCGTGCAGTCTACCAACCTCGTTAATGTAAACGTTCCTGGCTCGACGACAACGTCGACGTTCTTGCCGCGCACGACCTCGAACGAGCACCACTACCACGACTTCACGAGCGACGGCGAGGTGTACATCTATGACACCGTTTATACCACTGGCTACACCACCGTCTGGGTCCGCTAGACCGCGGTGGCTCCTTCATGTACTCTTAATAATTAACGATCTTTGTAGTTTAGTTTGTTTTATACATATACCTGGGATTCGCGAGCCGTTTACGAGAATGCGGATACTTCGTGTTTAGTGGGTACAGTATAAAAAAGTTAGGACGCCGCTTGCGGCACGACGTTCTCCGAAAACGTCAGAATATATCCAAACACCATGCTGCGGAGCTCAGCGGTCTCCTCGTCCTCCTCGAACATCGGGGACATGCGACGCTCGATTATTTGCGTTACAGTGAAGCCGCGCTGCTTCGCAAGCTCGAAGAACTCGAGATCCTTGCCGTAAAGGCGCGGGCGGTGTGGGCTGAACACGACAAGCACCTGGCCGTCCGGCTTGGTTGCGCGGCGGGCCGTGTCGAGCAGCTTGCTGTGTTCGCTGTGGTTGAATACGAGGTCGCTCATGATGACGACGTCGAACTGCTCGCCGTGCTGGCCTGGGGCGTCGAAAAGCGGCTGCGGGTCCTGGCCCCAGATGAAGCCGTCGGCGGACATCGAGAGCTGCTTGTTGGGGCAGTGCGAGCGCAGCAGCTCCATGTTTGCGCGGATGTTCTCGATGAGGTTCGGATCCGGGTAGTCGGTGATCACGACGTTGCGGGCGACCAGCGCGGCGAGAAGCGAGGGCACCGCGGCGGCGGCGCCGAGTTCGAGCACGGTTTTGTTGCGCAAAAACTCGCGGTTTTTCTCGACCCACTCAGCGCTCACACGTCCAGCGTTCCACAGCAGGTGGCCCCACAGCGGCGACTTTGCAACCAGCTGCAGCGTAAGCTCGGCGGGCTCGTCTAATGGCGGGTTCTGCCGCTCGTAGTTTATGAACGTCGGCGTGCCCGCGTCCGGCGAGAAGTCCGCGGGCTCCTCGAACAGCGTGTTCAGGTCCTCCGACTCCCGCAGTGTCATTCTGTACTCGGCAAAACGATGCTCCGAAAAAAACTCGTGCGGACGCCAAAATTCACCTATCTTATCTAGACATGCATGCCCCGGGAGGGAATATTTTTCAGCAGGCGCTTATTCAGCCACCGTTTCGGCTCCTCGAGCCCTGTTCTCGAGCCCCCCGTAGGGCCGCGGCCAAATCATAGAGGGCGTACCAAGCACATAGGGTATCCTCGGGTGCCTGGCCAGAAGGATCAGGTGCGGTTGCGTGCCGGCCTCGTCGATCACCGTCAAACTCCACGCTTCGCCACGGAGCGTCCCTCCCCGAGCGCAGCGTCGGCGTGGAGCTAGGGTGGTGCGATATCACATGTAAGTTCACAATCTCTCACACCAGCATCCCAACCCTGAAACTGCCGGCCAGCTGTGTGTGGTGCGGCGGGCTTGTGGTGACGGTGACAATAGCGGAGAGTCCAGCGAAAGGACGGAGCCGGCTGGGGATGCTGGCGCTCAGCACCGTGCTGGAGAACACTCAGTCGGTGGCTCGCGATCATCTTGCGAATGAGCGCACATTCCTCGCGTGGCTGCGCACGAGCCTGACGTTTGCCAGCGTCGGGGTCGCGCTCACGCAGCTGTTCCGGCTCGCCGAGACCGAGCAACACCACCGCTTCAGCCAGACCGCGAGCGTGGTGATGGGGTGCCTGTTCATCGGCTGCGGGATCGTGATTTTGCTGCTTGGGCTGACGCGGTACTTCCACGTCCAGCATGTTCTCCAGCAGAGCCAATTCCCAGCAACCCGCGCCTCGGTGTGGCTTGTGTTTCTGATCACAATGAGTTTGATTGTGGTGACGCTGGGGATTGTAGTAAAGGTCGGACTGCATGGGCCCTACGGATCCTGAGTGCGTGAATGGTAAAAGCAGGCGCGTTCAAGCCAATGGATGATTTGAAGATCTGTTGACAACTTTTTCCGTGCGTGGCCTCGCTGGGTTGTGTGACAACGATTTAACAAACCGTTCGACGCTCGAACCCAGCTTGCATCAGACTTTCTGCGCCCGACGTTAGCTGTGTCCGACGTTAGCTGCGGCCTTAGCTGCGCCGTTTGCGTTGATCACGGACACACTATTAATGACACCAGCAGAGCGTGCGTACAGCGCCTGCGCTTGGCACGCAGCTCGTATCAGGGCTCTAAGGATGCAGGCCGTTCTTTCTGCCTGTGGGCCGCGTGCTGCTCAGCCTCGTTGTCCCCGCGAGTCCCAGGCTCTTTATCGGCCACCTCCTCGGCCACTCCCCGGCCCATCATTTGCATTTACCTTCTACGTAGACCTATTTACACTAGACTGGCGCGCGGCACGATTCTCGTGGGTTTTGTGTTCACGCGCCGCTTAGTTGATCACTTCAGTTGTCCCACGCGTCGATGAAATTGGTGCGGCCGGGATGGCTGGCCCACCAGGACGAGAACCGGACGTTCGAGATATACTCGCTCGATGCAAGCTTTGATGGGAAGCGGCTCGTCACCGGGGGACTCGACTCCAAAGTCAAGGTGTGGTCGACCGCCGGCATCGACGACCCCGACAACGAGGCGAAGCCGCAGCTGCTCGCGAGCATGGCCGCCCACACCGGCGCCGTCACTGCCGTTGCGTTCAGTCCCGACGGGCGGTACATTGCCAGCGGCAGCGACGACCGCATTGTGCTTGTGAGCGAGCTCGACGCGAGCCGGCCGCCGCGGCGCGAGTTCGGCTCCACGCAGAGCACCGAGCACGAGGTGTGGACGCCGCGGAAGCGGCTGGTCGGCCACGACAACGACGTCCAGGACCTCGCGTGGTCCCCGGACGGGCAGCTGCTGGTCTCGGTGGGTCTCGACTCGGCGATCATTGTGTGGTCCGGCACCACGTTTGAAAAGCTCAAGCGGCTCGACTGGCACCAGAGCCACGTCAAGGGCGTCGCGTTCGACCCGGCCAACAAGTTTTTTGTGACGTGCAGCGACGACCGCACCGCGCGCGTCGTGCGCTACTCTCGCGCCTCGCCGACCGAGCTGAGCTTCAGCGTCGAGGCCGTGATTTCGCAGCCGTTCGTCGACTCGCCGCTCACCACCTACTTCCGCCGCTGCAGCTGGTCTCCCGATGGCGAGTCCATCGCGTCGCCGAACGCGACCAACGGCCCGATCCCCACCGTCGCGATCACCGACCGCGGGCAGTGGACCGCACCGCAGGCCAAGCAGATCAGCCTGGTTGGCCACGAGGGCACCACCGAGGTCGCACGCTTCTCGCCGCGCATGTACCGCCTCGCGACCGGTGCCGCCGGATGCATTGTTGCTACCGCGGGCGAAGATGGCGCGGTCGCGGTCTGGGGCACCGAGAACCCGCGGCCGCTGGTGGTTGTGCGGAACGTTGCCGCGAAGCTGATCACCGACATTGCGTGGTCGCGCAGCGGGCTCGCGCTCTACGTGAGCTCGCTCGACGGAAACGTCGTCAAGATCGGCTTCTCGAAGGCAGAGCTTGGCGACGTGGTCCCGCCTGACGAGGCCCAGAAGAAGCTCGAGAAGTACGGCAACGCAACAGACCTCATGGACATTCTGCAGAGCGTTGAGCAGGTTGCCGTCGAGCACGCCGTGCAGGAGCGTGTCCACGACAAAGGTGGTCCGACGGCGAACGCGGCGAATGCGGCGAATGCGGCGGACGCGCCGAGCGCGCCCAACAAAACTAACAAAACTAATGGGCCCGACCCGGCGAGTGGGACTGCCTCGACCAGTGCGTCTAGCGTAGCGTGCATAGCGAGCGCAGCAACCAAACCTGGTGTAGAGAGCGCACCCGTCGAGCTCAACGAGCCAGAAAACGAACCGACGGGAGCGCAGACACAGGTTAAGGAGCCGAACCAAACTAAGCCGTCTGCTTCCCCTGCGACCTTTAATAAGAACCCGGGTGCGCTCAGCGGGCCGAAAGCAGCCGAGGACGCGCCCAAGCCCCCGCGCCAGAAGACGTCAATCACCCGCGACGGCCGCCGGCGCGTTGCGCCCATGCTGCTCAACTCGTCGGGGGATTCGGCGCCGCGAGCCGCGCAGGCAGCGCCGATCCAACAGGTGCAGGCCCAAACGTCCCAGCAGTTCGACCGGCCGTCGACGGCGCTGCCCCCCGGCGGGATTGCCACGCTCATTGTTGGCAACAAGCGGAAGAACGAGGAGGACATGGTGCCTGCCAAGCGCCCGAAGGAGGACGCATCGTATATTCGGCCGGTGGTGCTGAATCCGTCGACCACGGTGTCATCGGTGCGGCTGGCGACGCCGCGCGTGCTGTCGCACCTCAGCAGCGACGCGGCAGCCGCGTCGATCCTCGAGGCGCGCAACGCCTCCCGCGCAGGCGACCCTACGCGCATCTCCGTGGTGTCGCGCGGGCACGCGGTGTTTGTCGACTTCATTGCCGAGTACGCGAGCTCGCTGGCGGGCTCGGCCGAGCACTTCTGGGCGGTCGCGTCCGACACCGGCGTGCTGTACGTGTACACGCCGCGCGGGTCGCGGGCGCTGCCGCCGCTCGTGCTCGGCGCACCGGTCTCGGTCCTCGAGTCGCGCAACCAGTACCTGTGCGCGCTCACCGCCACGGGCCTGGTGTACCTGTGGGACGTGGCCGAGCGCCGCGCCGTGTTCCAGGCGGTGAGTGTGGGCCCGTGCCTCGACCAGGGCGCCAAGATCCAGGAGAACGGGCTGGTTCGGGCACCTTTTATTGTGCAGGCGCAAGTGACCGACCAGGGCCATGTCGTGATTGCCGTGAGCAACGGCTCGGTGTTCCACTACAGCAGCCAGCTCATGGTGTGGGAGCGCATCAGCGAGAGCTTCTGGGCCTACGGCTCGCAGTTCTGGGACTCCACCGGCATGAAGAGCGTGGGGCAGCAGGGCCCCGTGGCGTCGGCGGAGCGGCGCACCAACGAGGAGGCGCTGCTGAAGGCCGGGGCGCGCGGCCGGCAGCTCCAGCGGCAGGCGGTGAATAGGATGGTGCAGGCGGGCTTCCAGGGTTTCGAGGAGGCGGTATCGCTGGCGCACCTTGGCCACCGGCTGGCGGCTGCCGCGGCGCTCGAGTCCCCAGACGAGATCGACCGGTTCCTTAGCCAGTATGTGCGGCGCCTTGCCGAGCGCGGCGACCGCCTAAAGCTAGACGAGGTGTTCCGCACGCTGAAAAACGCCGGCAACCTGGCCGCCCTGGCCAACGCGCTGGAGGTCGCGGCGGAGTTCAAGGGCGTACAAACGCTGGTGGCCGAGTACATGGAGTGATCCGTGTCCCACCACCGTGCCGCTGCTCGCGACCACTCACCACTTGATGTACCATAAAATTTAATCTAATGGAGTGTTGATTGTTGTACTACTTAAGTTACTGTATTACTTACTTTTTAGGGGAGACGTAGCGGAGGTACGGCTTGAGCTCGCGCACGTTGCCGAACTTCTTCTCGCCGTCGGCAGTGCTCACGCTCGGCGGCAGAATCACGTCCTCGCCGGCAACCCAGTCGACCGGCGTGGCAATGGCGTCCTTGTCGGCGACCTGGAGCGCCTCGACCGCGCGCAGCACCTCGGAGATGTTGCGGCCCGTCGACGCCGGGTACACCAGGAACAGGCGCACCTTCTTGGCGGGATCAATGATGAACACGGTGCGGATCGTCATAGGCTTGCTGTCGAGGTTCTTGAAGCCCTCCTCGTCGACCATGTCGTAGAGAAACGCAACGTTGCGGTCCACGTCGGCAATGATCGGGTAGTCGACCTTGTTCTTGTCGGACGTGTGCTCCTCGATGTCGCTGATCCACTGCTCGTGGTTCTTCAGGTCGTCTGCGGACAGGCCAATCAGCTGCGTGTTGAGCTTGGCAAACAGCGGCGCCGACTTCGCGAACGCGCCGAGCTCGGTCGTGCACACGGGCGTGAAGTCCGCCGGGTGGCTGAACAGAACCGTCCACTTGTTGCCCAGAAACTCGTGGAAGTCGATCGGGCCCTTAGTTGTCTGCGCCTGGAAGTTCGGGGCCTCGGTGCCAATGCGGATGCGGGGCTGCTCACGGCCCTTTGAGAACCAGGAGTAGGCGCGCAGCGAGGGGGCGCGGGCAGAGAGCGCGGAGCGGCGGGCAAGCAGGGGCAGCATTGTTGCGGATCTCGATGTGGATCTCAGTGCGGTGCGGGCGCTCTTATATATTTGTGGACCCCGGGGCTATGGCATCGCTCTGCATCATGTGACGGCCGGTAATTGCGGTGGGGACGGGTCTTCCGCCCGCTTGTGGTTTATGCCGGGAGTTGGCTCATCAAGCCCATTTATACTTCAATTAGCTGCTACATATTTGAGCGTGATATTGGACGAGGCGCGGCTGCCCGAAGTTGCTCGCTGCGCGACAATTCATGCGTCTCACCCAGCTGACGCGCATGGCGTTAATACCAACAACCGATACCAGCTAGCACTAGCAACCACCTGCAGCCGTGAGCACTAGCAATCACGCTCCATGCCCATGTCCATGCGTATTGCGGCCTGCCCACGACCGAAGTTGTACGTAGACTAATGGTTAGCGAACCGCCCGGTCCGCTGCCCTTCCCCTATCCGTATTACGCGTTGACCGCGCCGGAGAAAGGGTGGATATAAACGGCTGCATATCTGGCCCGAGAAACCACCGGGATGGCGCTTCCAGCATCAGCGCTCGAGATGTTCTCGGCAGAGGAGCTCGCGTTTTCGGCAGAGGACGAGCCGATCACAATCATCCCGAACCAGCCGCTCGCGCCGCTCGAGCTCGCGGGCTGGCGGTCGCCGCAGCTGCGGCCGCTGCGGCGCGTCGCGGTGCCGCTGTGGTTTGCCGTGCTGCTGCGCAAGCAGGACCGCTGCCGCATCGTGCTCCCTGCGTGGCTCGAGGAAACGCAGCTGCGGCAGCTTGCCGAGCAGGAGCGTAAGGACCAGACGCGGTTCTCCGACCTGCCGTGGATGTGGCAGCCGCTGAGCCAGATTTTGCTCACCGACGCGGGCGACGACGTGCAGGGCGACATCGACGAGCTGATGCAGCTGCTGCAGGACCTGCGCGAGCTGCGCCAGGCCAAGATCCGCGCAGGCATGGCGCTGGTGAACGAGAGCCACCTGCGCATGGACGGCCTTGGCGCAATGGAAATTAATGAGGTCAAGCCGGTGCTAGGCCGGACGATGCGGCTCATGCAGCGCATCCGGCAGCAGCCGCTGCAGTAAGCCGCGGGCGGCTGGCAGGGCGGAGTGCATCGACGGCCAGGCAGGCGGGCCGTGGCATGTACAGCTACTTCAATAATGGGCAATTATGTACTAACGTATTCTCAACGCAGGCCTCGGCGAGACCTCTAATCGTTTAAGACTCCTACCTACGAATCGGCTTAGCCAATCGGCTGAGATAGACTGGCGACGCGGGTGCCTAAGAACCTAAACGCAGGTGCAAAAAAAAGAAAGAATTAGAGTTCGAACTCTTGCACGTTGTTACTGAAGTCGGCGACCTTGGCCGTCTTCGGCACAACGAGCACAATGTCCGCGTTCTTGATGAAACACTCTGCGGCAGGGTTCTCCTCGAGGTGCTTGGCGCGGTAGAACTCAGCCTCCTCGCCGGTGGGGATGCGCGCGTGCCCGTCGAGCGTTGCGCTGGTCTGGCTCAATTGCGACTGGTTCAGCTTCTCGAGCAGCGAGCTGATCCCGTGCGACTTGGCCCGTTCCGGGTCCTCCTTTGCCTGGCTCGTCCAGTCGTGGATCAGCAGCGACACCTGCGGGTTTGCGCGGATGTTGATGCTTTTCTGCGTCTCCGGGTGCGACGCCATGATGATCAGTGGCGGCGCGTCGGCGGTCGGCTCCACGAACGAGAAGTTCATCAGGCTCACCGAGGGTACATTGTCTTTGCACGTTGCGAGGTGCAAAAGGTTGTTGTTGTGCAACAGATCAGCCACAATGGGCGGCAGCGTCGCAGTCATGCCAGTGTACAGAGCGAACCACTTCTGAAATGGGCGCGATCCGCCGCCGCCATACTACCTGCGCGTAGCCGTACACCGTGCCCGCTCTGAGTAAGATGAGCTACAAGCAGCCATCCGCGAGCGAGACGCAGAGAGTCGTGCAGGGGATCTACTGGATCTATAGCAATAGCCTGGGCGATAGTGTGCAACCTGTGCAACCTGTGTGCCGTGTGTACGTTGTGCGTGCAGACTTTTGGTTGTAAGCCCGACATTGTTGCTTGCTGTTAAATGTCGGCCCCGTCGCGCTCCGTGTCCTCGTCGACGCTGAACTCGCGATGGATTCCCTCTGTGGCCTCGCTCTCCTCGCAGGTCGAGAATAGCACGCTGAACCCGCAGCCCCCCGTGCCAGCGCAGACCCCCACCATCTACGACCGCAACATCCACCGCAAGCGCGGCGACGTGAGCCTCAGCGCGTTCGCCTACATATTCTCAGAGGCGGTGCAGTACTGTCACCGCCAGTCGCGCGGCGTGTCGGACCTCGAGCAGCGCCTGAACAAGCTCGGCTACCACATTGGCCTCCGCGTGCTCGAGCTGATTGTGCTGCGCGAGGGCAAGTCTGCCAAGCGCGAGACCAAGGTGCTGGGAATCCTCCAGTTCATCCACACGCATGTGTGGCGCGCGCTATTTGGCAAGCCTGCGGACCTGATGCAGGTCTCGGCCGACACCAAGAACCAGTACATGCTGTTCGACTACAACCCGCTGGTCACCGAGTTTGTGAGCGTGCCGCGCGACCTCCCGGAGCTCAATTGCGCCGCGCTGGTTGCCGGAATCATTGAGGCGGTGTGCTGCTCGTCCGGGTTCCCGGCGAAGGTCGGGGCCCACACCATGGAGACCGACGAGCACCCGTTCCGCACGGTCTACGTTGTCCAGTTCAACGAGTCGGTGACTGTGTAGCTCGCATGAACCGTTTCTGCATTTAAATAAAGCCGTTTAATCGTACCTAATCCGTCAAAACCTTGCGCATGGAGTACGCGTCCTCCCCGTCCGCGTAGTACCCCTTGGTCTCGCTGAGCACCTCGAACCCCAGCCGGTCTTTGTACAGCTTGAACGCGGCCTGGTTCGACTTGCGCACATGCAGGTTCACCTGCTCGGCCCGGTACGCCTCTCGCATAGTGCGCAGGCTCTGCTCCAGCAGCTTGCCGGCAATACCGAGCCGCCGGTACTCGCGCATCACCGAGATAGACGTGATGTGGGCGGCCGGCGGGTCGTCCGGCTTGGACTCGGCGGTGTCGTCCTCGAGCTTCGCTAGCACGTAGCCCACAACCTCGCCGCTATCGTTGGTTGCTACGTACGAGCCCTGTGGCCACGACAGGCCATGGTACAAAATGTATTTGAACGTGTAGTTTTCCGGAAGGTTGGCCAGGTTAGCCTGCTGGATTGCCTGGAGATCAGACCCCAGCGCGGGCCTAATGTCGATCATGAAAAGTCCGATTAGCTAACCGCGGTGCTAATTGTGGGATACTTCCGCGCGCACAATGGCCCGCACAGAAGTATAGACCACGACACCCCAGGACCTAAATTAGGGCGGCTGGAACCATGGGTGTGGCGAATTGCGTTATATCCTCGGGCCGGCGTCAGCCACAAGCCACCGCCGCTGCTGGCTCGACACAGCGCGTGCGCGTGCGCGCGACAGGACGACCGGTCCTCGAACACGTGACAGGCAGCCCGAACAGAATAACCTGAGCCGCGACTGGGTCCCCTGAGCCTTTCGATTGAGTCCATATTCTGTAGGCAAAAAGGCATCACGAGGAGTTGGACCTGGCACCAATACGGA
This sequence comes from Entelexis gropengiesseri, assembly GCA_030579755.1. NCBI lineage: Eukaryota > Fungi > Ascomycota > Dipodascomycetes > Dipodascales > Trichomonascaceae > Entelexis > Entelexis gropengiesseri. The sequence goes on along the minus strand of JAKTRO010000069.1, from coordinate 2,417 downwards.
CTCATTGTAGCTTTTACTGTGCACCCCCTTCGCCTTGCGTCCCGGGACACGCCTCCTTCACACCATGTCTCTACGGCCGCCTGCCGCGGGCCGCCTAGCCGCACCTGCTCCGAACCGCCGGCGTAACAAGATCGCGCTGGCACCGGGGCACTCGCCGATGGACTGGGAGCGGCTGAAGCGGTCAAACACCGATCTCCGCGGGCCGCCCTCTGAAGATCCGGCGGCGCAGATGGGCCGAATCACCAGCGACGAGCTGGCGAAACACCGCACCAAGGACGATGCATGGACAGTGCTGGGCCGCAAAGTGTACAATATAACGCAATACATCCCATTTCACCCTGGAGGCCCCGGCGAGCTACTCCGTGTGGCCGGCAAGGACGGCACGAAGCTGTTTATGGAGATCCACGCGTGGGTGAACTACGAACACATGCTGGATAAGGCGTGTGTGGGAATATTCATTGGCTAGCCGTGCTCCATGAGTATTCCAATGCGATGTAGATCTAGTCACCGGAACATGCTCGGTGTGGGCTGGTTCCGCGGTGCCCATTAAGTTTTTATTAAAATAGTTGCGACCGAGCGCGCGCCAGATACTCCTTCTCCACGCGGTGTGGGAGTGTGGGCCCTAAGCGGTGGGACCCGGTTAGGGTCGCGGCGGGTGGTGCCAACGCCGCCACGGGCGCGTAGTCAGCGCTTAGAAGAAAGGCAGCGAGGAAAATTGACCCGAAAAATTCCACCGGCGATATTCCCCACAAATTCAGCCATGTCTGAGCCATCGAAGGAGCGTTCCGGCCGGCCGCGGAGACGCGGGGGCCGCCAGGGCGCGAAGAGACCCGACGGAGCAGACGGCGCTGCCGCCGCCTCGTCTATCGACGGGCGCAGCGCGCTGAGGGAGTTGTTCCCGGACTGGTTGGCAGATGACCTCGATGTAGTTCTGCAGGACGCCGCGGGCGACGTCACGGTTGCAGTGCAGCGCATCGCCGACGGCGTCGCCACGAAGTCTGTGCAGGTGAAGTCGCGCAAGGAGGTACGAGAGATCCGCGAGAAGGAGCAGAAGGTGGCCCGCTCGCTCGCCGCACCCGCGCACCGCCAGCGGCGGGCAGACCCCGGCAGCGTCGGGTTCAAGATCATGCTCGAGACGCCGCCAGCTATCATGTACGGCTCGCCGCAGGAGAGCGCCGGCGCGCTGATCAGCGGCATCTGCGACGTCGACCTCACCCACTGCGGCGGGCCCGACGGCGTGGTCGACCTTGCCGAGGTGTCGATGTCGCTTGTCCAGGAGATTGTGCTCAAGGTCCCGCCCCACGTCGCAAAGAAGATGGGCGCCAGCCAGCACCAGCGCAACGTGCTGGCGACGTGGGACATTCTCAAGCACCCGCACATTCTGGCGTCGACAACGTTTGCCTACCCGTTCTCCCATCTGCTGCCGGGCACGCTGCCGCCAACCAGCCGCACGAATTTGTTTACGGTTGAGTATGCGATCGAGGCGTCGGCAACCACGAAGTCGCAGAAGCGCAGCGAGGCGCGGCTCGCGCTGCAGATCGGCCGCAGCGTCATGCACGTTGCCGACAAAACCTCGGTGCGCATCTTTCCGCCGACGTCGCTGACGCTGTCGATGGCGTTGCCGACGGCGCTGTTCCCGAACTCGCAGGTCGCGGCCGAGCTGCGCATCGAGGGCCTGGTGTCGCCGCCGCCGGCCGACGCCACGGGCCCGGTGCAGTCTCGCTACAAGCGCTGGCAGCTCAAGCGCATCAACTGGCGCGTCGACGAGACCACCCGCGTCAAGTGGGGAGAGTCCAAGGACGAGGAGTACGAGTTCAAGCAGACGCTGGGGTTCGGCCAGCACAAGGCCGGCTGGAAAACCGACTACGCTCTCGAAACGGGCCATGTCGAGTTCTCCACCCCGGACTTCTGCCCGGGCGTGCTGCGCCGCGCAACAAAGGACCTCAGCGACCCGGTCGCCGGCCTCAGCGTCTCCCACCAGCTGATCTGCGAGCTGCTCACCGCCGAGGAGCTGCTCGCGTCCCCGCAGGCCAAGCAGGGCATGCTCAGCGGCAGCGCCCGCGTGCTCCGCATGCAGTTCTCCTTCCCTGTCCTCGACCGCCCGGGCCTCGGCATCTCCTGGGAGGACGAGGTGCCGCCGATGTACGCCGATGTCCCGCTGTCGCCGCCCACCTACGCAGAGGTTGCTGATCTCCCCGCGTTCGAGGAGTTCCGCACCAACGCCCTGGTGTTCAGCCCGCTGCTGGCGCCGGTGATGTCGCCGACCATGCGCCACTTCGACCCGACCATGCGCGGCTTCGAGCACCACCCGGGCGCGCGCGCCGCCCACTCCGAGTCGCCGTCGCTGCGCCCGGCCACGTCGCCGCTGCTCACGCCGCTGCTTGGCCCGAGCCACGCGGCGTCGCTGACGGGGCCCT
>JAKTRO010000068.1:0-45355 GCA_030579755.1 Entelexis gropengiesseri | reverse complement strand
CCGGAACCCGCCGAAGTGCGTGCGCGCAAGCTCCAGCGCCTCGGCCTGCGGCAGCCCCAGAAACGCCAGCGTCACGTTCTCGGGCCGCACCATCAGGTGCCGGTACTGCCACACCGCCCCGGGCGTCACCAGCGGCAGCCGCTCCGCGGGACACACCAGCGGGTTGCCCAGCCGGTTCGCAAACGCCGCCTGGTGCGCCAGCTCAGGCAGAAGCAGGTCCGGCGTCCGCGCAATCTCCTCGATCTCGTACTGCGCCGTGGCCACCTGCTCGGCAACCTCCTCGGGCAGCACGCGCGGCGCCGTGATCGTCTGCGAAATCAGCTCGGTCATGCTGCCAATGTCGCCGTGGAACGTCGACGCCTGGTAGATCATCGTTTCCCGCGACGACGTGCACTGGTAGTTCCCGCCCAGCGCAAGCAGCCGCTGCTCCATCTCCTCCTGCGAAAACCGCTCGGTCGACTTGAACGACAGCCGGTCCACAATGTGCGACAGCCCAATAAGCTCCGCCGGCTCAAACCGCGACCCGGCCTTCACGTACGCGCCCACCGCGGCAAAGTGGTTCGGCAACGGCGACGTCACAACCTTGATCCCGTTCTCGAGCTCGACGATCGGGTACTCGGGGCTGCCGCACCGCGCCCGGGACGTGCTGAACCGGCGCACGGCGCTGCGGGCTGCGCGAGAAACGAGCAGGCTCATGGGCGCTTTGTGGATTGGGCGGTTTGGTTTTGGGCGGTTTGCATGACAAATTTCACCGGGCCAGACGCCACAAAATCAGGGCCCAGAACCGATATAATCTCGAATCATAAATAGATGCAGGCTCGCTCGTTAAAAAATGTTAATTCATAAATATATGCTCGCTCGTTGGTTAACCGCGGCCTGGCTCAGCCACAGCTAGATCACGGAAGCGAACCATCAAAGATTCATTACTTTTGAGAGGACTAGGATTCATAAATATATGCATGCTCACACGCTGGTTAACCGCGGCCTGGCTCAGCCACAGCTAAATCACGGACGCTCAACTAGGATTCATACATTTCATTATTCTTGGTTATTCGCCGCTGGTTAGCCGTGGTCTGGATTTAGCCACAGCTAGATCAAGGACGCAGAACCGAGATAATTTCAAGAATTCATTAACTCAAGGTGATTCATAAATATATGCTCGCTCGTTGGCTAACTGCGGCCCGGCTCCACCACAACTTTCTCCACGATAAAGCGGATCAGGGATCCACAACTAAGACGTCATTACTTTGGCCATTCATAAATATTGGTTAGACCGCGGCACGGCCCTTTTGCGGCCGGCGCAGCACCCCAAAAATCGTGTGGTCCACCAGCGGCTCGCCCGCAAAGTCCCCGAGGTACCACTGCAGCACCGTGAGCCCGCATGCGCTCAGAATTGACAGCCCGAGCAGCGCTACCATCACCATATTAGAGTCCCGGTACCCGCGCGCCATGTCCGCAGGCCACCCTTTATATAGCGCATACGTAGCCGTCACCGCGCCGAGATTGCCCAGCGCCGACACCGCCGCCGACGCCGCCGCTGCACCCAAATCGCCGTGCCGCCGGCCCAGCACCGTCGAGCTCCACGAGATCGTTGTCGGTACGGTGGGGCCAATGCCAAAGCCAACAATCAGCAGCCCGCCCCACCGCGTCCACGCCTCCTTTGCATACGTCGCGACAAACAGCCCAACAATCGTGATCACCACCGCAAAGCTGAACACCGCCCCGCGCCGGTCGGGGAACCGGTCGGCAATCGGCGTCAGCACCAGAATCCCGCCAGCATCAAACAGCCAAATCGGCGCCGTCAGCAGACTCAGGTCGAACGAGCTCACCGTCGGCATCATGCTCCGGATAATCACGCTCGAGTACGACTGCAGGCCCAGCGCCATGCCAATGATCCCAAAATACATCAGCACGTACGGCCACAGCCGCGGGTCCCGCAGCACCCCAACAAGGTCGCGCCACGTCCACATCCGCGCGCCGCCGGCATGCCGCTCCGCCATGTCCTGCGCATACAGCTCTTCCTCGGCGTCGCGCAGCGGGTACCGGCCCATGCCGAGCCGCCGCGCATACTCGCTGATCCGCGACGGCCGCGTCGCAAGCTGCCGCGGCCGGTCTGGCAGCCACCAAAACCCAACAATGCCCATGAACATCGTCACACTTCCGTAGATCGTGAACATCCACTGGTACCCGGGCCACCCGTTGGTGCCATCCATGCGCTGGAATGCTGCGCCAAGCAGGCCGGCAACCGCAGACGAGATCTGCGTCGCCGTGTAGTACAGCCCCACCCGCTTGACTGCTCGGTCGGCAGGGTACCACATTGAGATGAAGTACGCCATGCCGGGCCAGATGCCGGCCGTGAAGCACCCGGTCAAAAACCGCAGCGCAATGATGCTGCTCGCGTTGTTTGCGGCTGCAAAGCACGCATACACCAGCCCCACCGTGATCACGATCCGCCCGAGCCACAGGTGTGCAGACACGCGGCTCATCACCAGATTCATCGGCAGATCAAACAAAATGTACCCAACATACTCAAGCGACGTGGCCTGCGATACGTCGTTGTCGCTCAGCTTCAGGTACTGCGAAAGACTATGCCCGGTGCTCGAGTTCATTGTCAACGAGTTGCCGTATGCTGCACCGCCGTAGCTCGTCAGAAAGTACAGGGTCCATAGCGCCGGAATGATTCGCAGATCGAGTTTCCAGTAAACACGGTTCAGCGCGCGCATCTGCTCGTCGTCCGAGGACTCGAGCTGGACAGTCCCAATGTGCACTTCATCATTGATACTCTTCTCCTTTTTATCAACGTCGGCGGTCCCGTCAATCGAAGCTCGAGCTTCCTCCGACATCCCCTCCAAATTCAGTGGTTCAGCCTGCCTCCCGATGCAACCGACTCTGAACCGGACTCGCCGTTCGATTCCCGTTATCGCGAGGCTAGGGTACACGACAGTCAGCACTGATAGCAGATAACCCCGGGGATCCCGCCCCGTAACCTCGCTTATCCTCACTCGCGCGGATCCCGGCTCCACCTGATTTTTGTTGCTCAAATTGGCTGATGCTCGTTATGTTAACGCTGAGCTACTTCAACCCTGAATTAACTCAAGTCAGTCCAGTATCTATATTAGGGCTAGGTTTGATCCATGGGTGCATAGCCGGGCTATCTATGTTCTCTCAGGCATAGCCACCGACCACTCGCTCTGAAAATGATGTTCCCGGAGCTGGTTAATCCATCTAAGAGGTTTGTATTATGCTCCAGTTGTTGCTTCTCTACAGTTGGTAAAGTCTAGTTGAGTTTGTGCTCCACGCCCTCAAGCTTGTGGGCCCATGCCATTGTGTACTCCATGAATGTGAGAGTCAAAATTGTGTGGGGGCCGATGCGGGACGCGTTCGCGCCAAACCCCTTGTACAGCGCCATCGGGCCCTCGCTGCTCACTGTTTTAACAATGCAATCCCACACGCTCTTGTACAGATCGCCCTTTTGGTTGTACATGCGCGTCATGATCACATCGGGCGGGCTCATGACCACGGACACACCAATGCCGGCGCAGACGCCAGCAGACAGAAACCGCGCAGGGGACTTCGGGTCCACGATCTGCAGATCGTCAATCGCCTTTCCTGCAGCATGGTAGATCGGCAGCTGGACACTCGACCCAATGGACGTGCGCAGCGCAGCAGCACCCACACCGCGGAACAGCTCGCCCTGGCGGTACAAGCTGCGGAGGGCAGACGCAACCCCCGTGTAGTGGGTCTGCTCACCCACCGCCATGGTCGGCGAGTACGACTGCATGCGGACCTTGATTAGGTAGAACGGCGAGCCCATCAGCGCCCCAAGCGCACCGGTAGCAGCGCCCACACCAACGTCAATGGGCGCGCTCCGCACCGCGGGATCAAGCCCGAGCGTCTCATTTACGAGCCGGCGGCCGGGCTCATAAAAGCCAAGACGCGAGCCATTCAGCATGACCTGGTAGATATAGGCCGGGGTAAGACCGCTCTGAATGCCGCGGATGCCTTCTTGCTGAACAATGACCTTGATTCCCTGGAGCACGCCGCGATATATGCGCGGTGTGTCTGCAGAGCGCTTGGCAAGCTCGCCCTGAAGCTGGAGACGCGTTTTCACAACTTCGAGGGGGTTTGTGACGGTTACGGCCATGCAGGCCGCAACGGCGCCCGCAGCAAAGCTACTTGCCGGGGAGATTGACATCACCACTGAGATGAATCACGATGGAGGCGGCGGCCGGTACCGGCGGTGAATTATTATTTTTCAGTCCCGGTGGGGCTGTCATGTGATATTAGCGTGCATTGAAGCGCAGGAAGCGTGCAGCTAGCATGAAGCCAGCGTGCACAAATTGCACACCCACCGTGGCGAGCCAAGATCGGTTCGCAGGCAGCCACCAACAGCACACGATGAAGTGCGCTTCAATTGGCTACGTATCGCCTAGGCCTTTTGTGGTATGCTCCTTTTGGCTACGACCGCATTGAGCGCAGTCGCAGGCTCCATGATGCGGCCGGCGCCCAGCGCGTCCTACTTTAGCACTTCGCGCGTCGTGATAAATATTTACTTGTGCATGGCGAGGAGCGTCTTAGTATGAACAATGCTGCAACGCTCCTTCCGGCCAATTCTTCGCTGGCCTAAACCTCAGTACTCAGCCTGGACGCAACTGCGTGTATGGGGAGCAACGGGCCCAGCGCTGGTCAGACACCGGCATAAACAGGTAAAAGCCGACGGAACAGTGGTGGAGGTCGGGCTGGCGCACTGGAAGCAGCCGCAGGAGGGTGCCGCCGAGCGTACCCCGCTTGATCCGCTTGATCCGCTGGAAACCTCCGAGAAAGACGCCGATGACGCAACAATGCTCAAATATATTGCCGAAGTGCAGCGACAGCACGGCGATGCGGTTGTCTTGACACAGGTCGGCAGTTTCATGGAGCTCTATTTCGAGCAGGCAGTTGTGTACTCTGCTCAGCTGAACATCCGGCTCGCGCTCAAGAACCAGCGGAACCCGCTGACCGGCGAGCCGACCGTGCCAATGGCCGGGTTTCCGCTGAGCCGGCTCGACTATTACGAGAAGGTGCTGGTGCAGGATCTTGGCCGCACCGTTGTGGTGCTCATGCAGAACCCCGAGGAGGTCGCTGCGTCTGGCCGCGAGCGCGCCAAACGGCCGGTAGACCGAATCCTCACCAAGGGCACTCTACTGGCGGAGCCGTTTGTTGCTCAGGACCTCAATAACTACTTGCTTGCGATCCATGCTCGCGATGCCACGACGATCGCGCTCACTTGGGTGGATCTCGCCGATGGGGCGGCTCATTACACTGTGTGCACCCTCGACGAAGTCGGCAACGACCTTGCCCGCATCAGCCCGAGCGAGGTTGTGGTGGGGCCCGATGCCAGCGTTCCGATTTCCGAGGTCGTGCAGCGGTACCTGCCCCACGTCCCTTTGGTGACGGCGCAGTTTCCGCCAGCTGACCAGTGGTCTGCGTACAAAGGCTCGCTGGACCGGTACAAAATGGACGTGCTCCCGCACAGCGTGCGCAAAGCATTTGCCGGCCTCGTGGCGTATATTGGCAAGTGCATGCCCGGCTCGCGGCTGAAGCTCGAGCCGCCAACGCTGAACCGCAGCGGCGACTACATGCAGCTCGACATGAACGCGCGCACGGCGCTCGACCTGCTCACGCGCACGGGCACCCAGGGCCGCCCCGCCGAAGAGGGCTCGCTGCTGAGTGTTGTGCGGCGCACGCGCACGCCCTCCGGCTCGCGGCTGCTGCAGGCGCGGCTGATGGCGCCGCTGGTTGCGCCAGACGCGATTCGCCGCCGCCAGGACCAGGTCCAGCGTCTGCTCGACCAGCCGGCCTCGGCCCTGCGCATTCTCCAGACGTATCTGGGCGAGATGCCGGACGGCTCGCGCGTGCTTCAAAAGATGTCGATGCGCCGGCTCGATCCCGTTGATCTCGTCACAATTGCGAACTCGGTGATGACGCTGCGCAAGCTGAACGACTACGTCAAGAGCCTGGATCCGAGCGAGGAGATTCTTCCTAATATTGACGAGCTGCTCGAGGGTCCGCTAAAAATTGCATCCGAGATTCTCAAGGCTATTGACATTAATTCTATAGCCATCACAAATGGTAGTGGTGGTAATGGTGGTAGTGACGGTGGTGGTAATGGCGGTAGTGGTAGTGAAAGCCATGAGTCGGTACCGGACGGGGAACTCCTCTCGTCGGTCCTAAAGGACACGTCGGACTATAAGCCTGTGCTGCGCCCGGGCGTCAATAAGGCCCTGCGCGGGCTGTACGCGCGGCTCAACGAGTTCCAGGCACAGTTCGAGCAGATCAACAGCTCGCTGCCGACGCTGTTTGGCCCCACGGCTGTTCTCAAGTGGCACAAGCAGCACAAGTTCGCTGTGTACATAAAAAAGCCGTCGCCCGTCCTCATAGCCATCCGCACTGGCGAGGTCCCGGGCCACGTTATCACCGAGCTGAAGTCCGGCGCGTACATTCTGTATGACGAGTGGGCGAGGCTCGGCAACGCATGCACGGCGTTCAGCAACGACCTGCGGCTCGAGGAGCAGCGCCAGCTCGACGCGTTCTGCAAGAAGCTGCTGAAGCAGCACGCCCCGAGCCTCCGCAAGGCGTACGCCCTTGTCGACGAGCTCGACGTCAACCTTTCCATGGCCACGCTGGCGATGGAGAAGCGGCTTGTGCGGCCGGAAATCGTTGCAGACTCTTCGGTGTTCGATATCCGACAAGGCCGGCACATCACCGTTGAAGCGGGGATTGCCGTGGGGGGCCACACGTCGCACGACTTTGTTGCGAACGACTGCTTGCTCACGGCCGAGCAGCCCGTGGCAATGATCACCGGTCCAAACATGGGCGGGAAGTCGACGTATATCCGGCAGGCCGCGATCATAGCGCTGCTGGCGCACATCGGCAGCTACGTTCCGTGCGAGTCGGCGGTGATCGGGGTTGTCGACCGTATTTTCTGCCGCATTGGCGCCGGCGACGATCTGTACCGCGGGCGAAGCACGTTCATGCTGGAGATGCTTGAGACCTCAACGATTCTCAACCACGCAACACACCGGTCGCTGGCGATTCTCGACGAGGTGGGCCGCGGCACGTCGGTGAAGGAGAGCGAGGCGATTGCGTACGCAACCATCAAGTATCTTGCGCACGAGAAGACCTGCCGCACGCTGTTTGCGACGCACTACGGCCCCGAGATCTGGCGGCACCTCGAGTCCCCGGCCGGCAATGGGTCTTCGGCGTCGATCCAGTGCTTGCGGTCGAGCGCGGCGGTAATTGACAACGAGCTGGAGTTCGACTACATTTTGCGGCCGGGAATTTCCGATACGTCGTGTGCGCTGCTGGTTGCGCAGATGGCGGGCTTTCCCGCTGAGGCGATTTATGATGCCGAGCAAATTGCCGGGCCGCAATGAATTGTCCGAAGCGTGGTGCGGAGAAATGCGGGCCCCTCAGGCCTTCGCTCAAAAAAACCTGGTACATTTGCGGCGTGCCGCATTGCATTCTAATCGTACAAAATTACATATCTAGCATAGCACTTGGCAGCACCAACCGCGAATCGGTCGACGGTTTGTGCACCATTAGCGCCGGAGATTGCGATCTGCCCTAGCCCTGTGCGACGTGGGTGCCCGCCTCCACGGCGTTCACGGCTCCACGGCAGTCACGCCTGTTTGGCTGGGGGTGCCTGAGGCGGGTGCAGCAGAGAAAATAAGGTCCCCTGATAGTTTGGAGCAAGGTCCCGGGGATTTACAACCGGGGGTAATAATATAGTATAGCAAGAGGCGAATTCTACCCGTAGAGAGTCTGGGGCGGCGAGCTTAAACGCTTCTTGACCAGCAACTCGACAAGCAGCGCCCGAGATGGTGGAGTTGCAGGGCGATCGAACGTAAACAGAACAAACCCCGGGGGTGCAGATTGAACGCATTCGGCCGAGAAAAAATTGCCCTCCGGAACAAGTATTAATAGGAGCAGGCACTGGCCAGTTCTTACATCCCACAGTCTCCACAATGTCTTCCGATGTCGCGAGCACCATTTCCTCGTTGGGCGGGACCCCCGCCGACAAGGCTGTCAATGAGACCACTGTCCACCAGCCCAAGAAGGTGTTGACGAAGGCCAAGGTCCCCCCGCCGCCGGGTCCCGTGGCCGAGCCGCCGCTCGCGCCTAACAATGGCGACCTGCTGAACCACGGCATTGCGTTCCTTGGCGAGTTCATCGGCACGTTCATGTTCCTGTGGATTGCGTTCATGATTGCTCAGATCGCGAACCACGACATTCTGCAGCTCACCGCGACTGCCGAGGACGGCAAAGATACGCTCCTTGTGTCAACGTCGCGCATCATCATGATTTCTTTCGGCTTCGGCTTTGGCGTTATGGTTTGGGTGTTTGTCATGTTCCGTGTTTCCGGTGGTAACTTGAACCCTGCAGTGACACTGTCGCTGGTGCTGGTCGGTGCTGTCCCGCCGATCCGTGGACTTGTCATGTGGATTGCGCAGTTTGTGGCCGGCATTGCCGCTGCCTACGTTGCCTCGGCGCTGACCCCGGGCCCCGTGTTGTTCGCTAACGCGATTGGTGGCGGTGCGTCGAAGTCGCGCGCTCTTTTCATCGAAATGTTTGCAACTGCCATTCTCTGCACCACGGTTCTGTTCATGGCCGTTGAGAAGCATCGCGCGACTTTCATGGCTCCGTTCGTCATTGGTATCGCGCTGTTCCTCGGTCACTTGATCTCTGTTTACTACACCGGTGCGGGCCTGAACCCTGCGAGGTCGCTGGGTCCGGCCATCGCGCTGGAGTCCTTCCCGGTCTACCACTGGATCTACTACGTGGGGCCGTTCCTGGGCGCCGGTCTTTCGTCGGGCGTGTACCACATTTTCAAGTTCCTGCACTACGAGCTTGCTAACCCAGGCCAGGACGACGACGGACTAAGCCATTACACTGCTTAAGTGATTATTACCCCTTGAGCACTGGAAGCCGGCACCCGAATCCGCGAGCCCGATCTACCCTGGCCCTATGCCTGAGGGCCATGCAGCTGATCTGTCCCCCACTGCATGCATCTATGAGCACAGATCACGGTGACTAATTAATTGCAGGAAGCAGCTGGTGCTTTGCGTTCCCACTGCTTCCGCACCCTCACCAGCACTGTCACTGCTTAACGTGCTCTGGATCGTTGCAGCCTCCCACTCTTTCCACTCCAAACTCTTTCTACTTAATTTTAATTTTAAACCTAATGGCAGATAATATTGATAGCATGAGTGGCTCCTAATTCCGATGAAGTCGATTTTGTGACTTTGGGCCTGTGAAGTGTGTCTCTGAACATAATACGTACACAACAACGGCGACGTGAAGCTCGAGTGTGGGCTCGAGGTGTGAATGAGGTCACAGATGTGATCATAGTGAATGGTTTCAAGGCTGATGGTGAGGCGCGATGTGTATGGGGTTCGATCAATGCTCTAGTGAGTTTTACGTTTGATACTGGGACCAGCACTAACATAACATGTCTTGGATAACCGATTACTGGATTATGTGAGGGTTATGATTTAAGTACCAGTACTATAATGCGGTGGATTCTTTTTTTAGAGCTTCTGGCAGCAGCTTGCGCCCGCGCTCGCGTCCTTCACTTGAACGGACCGGTTGAATGCCTGCGTGCTCGGCTTCACATCAATCGCCGGGTTCTCCGTGAAGAACCCGTGCGGCCGGAGACCCACCTTGAGCTCAGTCTGCGGCATGATCGGCACCTCCTCGGGCCGCACGACGTGGTTAACCGCAAACGAGTGCCACAGAACGATGTCCTCGTCCCGCACCACCTCGTTGCGGTCGACCGCGTCCTGGACGCCGTTAATCTCGCGCGACGACTGGTTCGTCCACTCGCCGCCGGCAAAGAACTCGCCGTCCTTGTACTTCGAGATCCAGAAGTTGTGCGTCGCAAACTGCGCGCGGCTGCGGGCGACCGACCCTGGCTGTGCAAATAAGAGAGCCGTGTTCAGCGCGTGCAGCGAGTACCCGACCGGCTCCAAAGTCACCGGGTTGATCTTGTTTTCGTTCACGATACGCAGCCACCGGTTTTTGTTGGTGTCCGAGTCCAGTGCTGTCGACCGCTCCACATAGCGCTTCGTGTTGTAGAAGCCCGTGCCGTGCGGGTTGTTTTTGTCAACTGGCGGCAGCACCATCTCGTTCACCTCAATCGAGTTGCTGTGGCCGTCGATGGCGGGGTCGATGCGCACGGAGAAGACGTGCTGGTGGGTCGTGGCGAGCACGCTGGGGCCTACAAGCGTGCCCCACTTCGACTTCTTGCCCGGATCGATATACTGCGTGGAGACAATGCCCGTCGCTCTGATTTCGAGATCAATGCCGGCGGCCTCGTCGAAGTGCCACGCAAAGATATACTCGTAGTTTGCCACCGTCAAAATCGTCTGCAGAACAAGCACGCGGCGGCGCGCGACCCGGGCGACGCCAGTACGCCAGTTCACATGCTTGTAGTTGAGCCCGTCGTCCTGCTCGTGCATGCACACAACGTTCTTGCGCGTCTCGATCTTGCCGTCGCCGTGCACGAGCGTGCCGTCGAAGTACTTGATCGTGCCCAAGCAGTCGCAGCCCAGTCCAAGCGAGTTCGCGGACATTCCGGCGCCGTAGTCGCCGAGGTCGAACGCCTGCTTGCGGTGCAGCGGCGGACGCGGGTCGCCATACGGCACCGTCATCTCCGACAGCGACAGGCGGTAGAACAGCATGCGTCCGTCGTAGCGGATATCGCTGAGCACCAAGCCCTCGCGCGGGTTAAACAGGACGCGGAACGACCACTTCTGCCAGTTCACGAGGCTCCCATCAACCGAGAACGACGGGCCGTCCGGCTGCACCACGTTGTACGGCTTGAGGTCCTCGCGCATCGGCGTCGGCCGCAGCTCGGGCATGTACTCGACCGGCGCGAAGTTGTCGAGAATCGATGCGTTGCCGCGGGTGTTGTAGTTGAAGCCGTCCTTGTCGTCGGCCTCGTTGCCCGTGGCGCACCAGTCGATGCGAGCAAGCTCGCCCTTCATTGCGTCCACAACCGGCACAAATGGCAGCGGGAACTGGTAGATGTTCGAGTCTGCATGCCGCGTCTTGGGATCGCGCATGTACATCAGGAACATGACGTAGCGCGGGCTCGCCTCGAACGAGTCAGCGCCGTACACCCACGGATCGCCCTCGACGCAGAAGTCGAGGTCCTCGGTGATTCCGCACGAGCGCATGGCCGCAACCACGTCGGGGTGCTGGCGCACAAGCTCGAGCACCTTCTCGCCCTCCATCATGTCGATGGGAGCCTGCTGGTTCGTGGGGAACGCCTCTTTCTTGACCACAGTGCCTGCATCCAGGTCGATCCACAGCTGCTCGGCCCGGCGCTCGTTCAGCACGAAGTACAGCACGTACGCAATGCGGGGCGGCGGTGCGATCGGCTTACCGGCGTGCTCAGCCTCAAGGTACTTCACCATCACCTTCTTTGGCGGCTCATGGGTCTGCACGGTCTTGATGTGCAGGGGAACACCGCCGGTGGAGTCGGCAGTGATTTTCAGTGCCTTGGCCGCCTCAGCGACGGAGAGTTGGTCCAGGGGGTGGGGCATTCGACACAGTACGAGCAAATATCCCGCCGCGGACTACAAGAATGGAAACGATGCTCCACTGGAAGTTGAAATGGCTTGTATTTATATTCCCGACCGCTGGCCATCGCTTTTAGTCATCGAACCCCGAGAATCGACGTGCGTTGTCGATCCCCCTGGCTTATCAGGACTGATACCGCACAGGGTGTGCGTATCCTTGGTACAGGGCAAGGTCAGGGCAAGGACCGTCGGAATTCGATCTCATGACCAAGTTACCAATTCCATTTAAAGATCCCGCACCGCCGCTGCTGGTGATCTCGCCCGTTGGAGAAAAGAATCGAGACTGATCGTTCACTTGACCTATTGTGTTCAGAATGTCCGCTTCCGCTGCATTGCCGCTATCGCTGTCGCCGGGGCTAATTGGCGCGCTAGCCTTATTTGTCGTCGTTTTCGGTGCCATAGCCGCGCGCAAGTACACATCTGCTGCTGCGAAACCAACAGTTCCGTGGGAGGCGGTTGAGCCCGTTGATCCTGACTTCAACTGGAAAGAGCAGACCGAGACGCGGTACAGGCCGTTCAAGAAGGTTTACCACGTAACCATGTCGTTGGCGCGCACAAACCGGTCTGAATGGCTTAAAATCGAGGATACCTACGAGCGCGTGTCAACTACCCACCAACGGATCATGAAGGAGCAGCCGGATAAGACCTGCATGGTCCAGGAGTCGAAAGAAACCAACGCTGCTATCCGCGAGATGTACGACTATGTTGTCGACACCGTTGCAAAGCGGTACCCAATGTGCTTCAAAGAGGAGGGCAACGTAGTGGTGAACACGATTCATGGCACCAAGCTGCCGAAAACAGCAGGAAAGAAGGCCGATCCCCGCGAGCTACTCCGCATCCTCGGCGCCAATGTCGAAGAAGACATTTTCGTGCTCCAGTTCGACCCCGAGGTGGACGAATACCGGCTGCGTGCAACGACCGGGATTGCTGGACTCGGGTTCGAGTGGCGCGATAAGGTCGGCCTCAAGCTGACAGACATCCACGACCCGGTGCCTCAGTACCGCGAACGTCTACAGAAGTCGATGAACCGGTACTTTGACCGCGTGGTGCCCAACCAGTTTGTGCAGCGCGTGACGTTCGGCCTCGCGCTTAGCCCTATCAATGACCTGTTCTCGTCCGGAAATCTGCACTTCGACCCTGAGAAAAACACCGTCGACCTCGATAACATCGATTTTGAGAACGAGGCGTTCGTCCGGCTTGAGCGCCAAGTCCTTACTCGCCTTCCCGTTAGCGGCTTCCTCGGATTCACAATCCGCACATACATGTACTCGCTTGCCAGTATCAAACGCGAAGGGATGGGCAACGCTGTTGCTGACGCCTTTGAAGCGTGGGGCGACGACACGGCTGTGTATAAAGGCCGCCACATCTGGGGTGAGAATGTCATAGCATACTTGAGAGATGATAGCTCTTCGGAAAGTGAAGACGCACCCGAGAAGTCGTTCGAAAACGTCCCGACTGTCGCGGTAAAGGCATGACGTACTGATGTTAATGACCAAATACTCATATCTATTCCTATTCTAATGGCTTTCTGATACTATGCCTGTGCCACTCTGTGTGCTTGAGGGCTTTCTCACTAAGTCATTTCATTTAGTTAACGTCTCACAAAGCTTATGTGAGGTCGTGAGATCTGATGACGGTGCCAGCGCCGTACTCGAAGGCCTACAACACTTACGTAGCTCAGTCAGATGTGCGCCTGATCACCTGCCAGGGCCAAGCAAACTGGGTTCCTGTTCTTCTGCTGGGAGCCGCCGAGGCCCAGGCGCCTGACTCTCGGTTAGAACCGGGCGGGGAGGCCTGCCGTTGAGACGATCGGGCAGGGGTGTGCCCCTATCCTCCCCAAACCACTTCCCAATCGAAATCCGAAAAGGGGCAGGTCGAAAGATTAGGATAACTATAATATACTCAACCTAACCAGCTCTTCCTTGCTATCTCTTCCTGATAAGACATTTTAATATGGCCACTGAACGCTTTGAGTCTCCAGAGCCCGCGCAGCTTTTTGAACACGCGTCCGATTTCGCGCCTATTGACGCTGCATCTCCCCGCTTGACTCCGCAACCAGCGATTGTGTCGGGATGGAGGTACCAGCCGACGTCGGTGAAGTTTGATCCCAGCAAGCACCTAGCAATTGAAGAGCCAGAGTGGATCAAAAAGCTTTCTGACTTCGGGTTCGACGACACCACCGACGGAATCAGTCCTGTCGCTGCCTCCGCACCATTCCGGCTTTTTAGCGACGATGCGGTTAGGCTCCTTCGCAACGATCTGCTCTCCGAGCCGGTGCAAACTAAGCACGTATTCTCGTCAAACAGATCGCCGTGTGTCGTGCGCGGGTACGCTCCCGAGGTTTCGAGGTTCGTTTATGATGCGTGGACACATCCAGAAGTGATTGCCGCCATATCCAAAGTAGCTGGTCTCGATCTTGTGCCCTGGTTCGACTATGACATTGCGTCCACAAACATCCAGCTCGGACCGCGAGGCCACGACGGTGTTCGCGAGCTCGAGGATATCCCGACACCTCCTTTGTATGAGGGAACCGTCGAGAAAAGCGCGTACGATGACCGGCCAGTGGACGACTGGCACTACGACGGGGTCCCGTTCGTCGCGGTGCTGATGATTTCAGATACCAGAGGTATGAAAGGCGGCGAGACGGCAGTTATGTGCAAGGATGGTAGTGTTCAAGTCGTGCCGGGACCCGCAATGGGCAAGGTCGTGGTGATGCAGGGATCGAAATTGCGGCATGCTGCGCTGCGTGCCCAGAACTGCTCCGAGCGCATTGCTATGGTCACATCGCTGCGGCCTCGCGACCCGTTTGTGGAAGACATGTCGCATCTCCGGAACGTTTCCAACATTTCCGATTGCAAGAAGCTGGGCCACCAGTGGCTGGAGTATCGCCTCAAAGTCCTTGAAGAGCGGTTCCGCATCCAGGGCGAGCGGCTTGAAGCTGCCGGGCCGCGGGCACTGCTCGAAGACGAGATGGCGAGTTTCGCTAGTGAGTGCAGCCAGTACCTCTCGCACACGATGAAGGAGCTGGCGGATATGAAATTACAATACTGAAAGAGAGTTCTTTATATCTAAATAGCGGATCAATGTCTTTAGTTACGTGCGTTGACAAGGTGATAACAAGGTAAAACCCGGTCAAAAATAGCCAGCAGTAGCAGCACTTTAGGCCGGTCCTGCCAAGCCAAAAAAAACCGACCACGGAGGATTAGATGCGGGGCGTGGAGCTGTGGGTTATGCCGGCCGGGGGTTATTGCTCTGTCACCGAGGGTTCGCGCCGATCAGGAATTCGACATGGGCCGATAAACGGGATGATTCCAGGGAGGTTTTGATAAGTGATTATAATCATTGAGTACGAGTTTTGAACCTTCCGGAGCTACCATACTGCGGGGCGCTAGAGTACCTCTCCGAATGTAGCTGGAACAGGTTAATCCCCATCCTTGTCGGGAGTCGACCCCGCTGGCACCCAGGCACCCAGCGGTTTCTGAGCACCGTTCTAGCGAGCGATTGGGCACGGGATTGCTACTGATAGCCCTGTGCACCGCGCCTCCGTGTTTATCACGAGTGCAATCTGGGTAGGGGTGAGTGCTTCTCCACCTGGGGCTCCGATCGAATTCCGTTCCTAATTTAACGGCGTGGGCGCACAAATATATATTTAAATCTCACAATCTCAGGCCTGGATTTCGTTAGTGGTGAAAGCCCATTGTAACATACCTCCCAACTTCTGATGGCAACTCAGCAATTCGATGCCTCTGAGCCCAGCCAGCTCTTCGAGCACGTCTCGGACTTTGCGCCAATTGACGTCGCGTCGCCGCGTCTGATTCCGCAGCCCTCTACTATTCTCGAGTGGAAGTACCAGCCCACAACGGTGGAGTTTGATGGCGACGTGCACCTCGCAATCGAGGAGCCCGTGTGGAAGAAGCGCCTGTCCGACTTCGGGTTCGACGACAAAACCGACGGAATTAGCCCCATTGCGGCCACCGCGCCTTTCCGCCTGTTCACTGATGAGACGGTCCGGCTGCTGCGCAACGACCTGCTGTCGGAGCCCGTCCAAACCAAGCACGTCTTCTCCTCGGCGCGCGCGCCTTATGTTGTGCGCGGATACGCGCCCGAGGTCTCGAAGTTCATCTATGATGCCTGGACCCACCCCCGGGTGCTCGATGCCCTGTCGCGGGCGGCCGGCATCGATCTCGTGCCGTGGCTCGACTACGATATCGGGCACACCAACATCCAGCTTGGCGCCAAGGGCCGCGACGGTGTGCGCGAGCTCGAGGATATTCCCACGCCGCCTCTACTGGAGGGCACAATTGAGCCGAGCGAGTACGACAGCCGCCCTGTAGACGACTGGCACTACGACTGCGTACCGTTCGTCGCCGTGCTCATGATCTCTGACACCAAGGGCATGCGCGGCGGCGAGACCGCGGTGATGTGCAAGGACGGCAGCGTGCAGGTGGTTCCGGGCCCCGAGATGGGCAAGGTTGTGGTGATGCAGGGGTCTCGGCTGAAGCACGCTGCTCTGCGCGCCCAGAACTGCTCGGAGCGCATTGCCATGGTCACGTCCCTGCGCCCGCGCGACCCGACCATTGTGGACATGTCGCACCTCAGCAACATATTCCAAGTGTCCGACAAGCCTACGATCGGCCACCAGTGGCTCTCGTACCGACTGAAGATAATGGAGGAGCGGTTCCGTCTCCAGCGCGAGAAACTCGAAGCTGCGGGGCCGAAGGCCATCCTCGAGGACGACATGATCACCTTCAGTGGGGATATCTGCCAATACCTCAAACGAACCATGGATGAGGTGTTCGAATCCAAGGCCTAGATCATGGAGCTTAAATTCGAGGCTTAAATGAAAGCTATGAGCAACGCGTTACGACTTTACATCATATAACTTCCTACTCTACTTTACTCACTTAAACGGCTATCCGAAATATTGCGGGGAGAGCATGGGCTGGAATCATTGGTATTGTGCCGGCACTATTCCAGACTCGATCCGTATCAATTAATTGTGCGTCTCACTAGGGTAGCGATCACGGGAACCGGTCCACTGATAAGGCGATAAAGCTCCATCAGTGGTCCTGGGGGGCGGTTGGAGGCCGGATACCGAGTATGTAGCCCACGACAAATTACTTATTGGCTTTTTTCATCTTATCGGCTTTCTTGCGCGCGAGATATTGAGGCCGAATCGCTCACACCGCGAGCATCAACCCTTGCTTGGATAGAATATATGCGTGAGGTATGGGTTATCCAACACTGATCGAACTCCGCCTGCACAAGCTGCCCGCATCTAATTAACGCTCTAAAAATACAATTCCCTACGTCCCCCTCCATACAGGCCGGCCCTCCTTAAAGTGAAATATTTTTTTTCTACTATATTTCGGCCTCGAGCTACTGTACTGCTAGTCAACTACGCCGTTTAATTCATATTAGTGCTATTTACGCGAAACAGCCCCCCAGAGATCACCGGGAATTACCATGTACTCAATCACTTCCTCGACAGTTATGGCGGCATTGCCCTTACGCTGAGGATCTATAAATGTCTTTTTCGCCTCTCTGCTCATCATCTCGACGAAATTCCCTCCAGACCGCTTCGTCGGGTAAAGAGGCCAGACTAAGCCAACTCCTGGCTTCAATATACAGGAACCCAACATGCGCACTGCACAATCGGCATTGTACACAGAGGTGTCGAAGATAGCGGCGGTTGACACGGCCTCACATGCCGCCCCAACAATGAGTTCTAGCTCGCTCGTGTCGTCAATCTTTTTGTACCTTTCTCCAGAATTCCTTACTCCTGCGTTAACCAGCTCAGCTGCAAAGTGGGGAGTGATGTCATGTTCCTCTCTTGAGCGTTCCATGCTCAGAAAGTAAAACTTCAAGAAGGCAGCAAACGACAGCATTGCAGCTCTAGCCTGGACCTGGATGTCCGCCACCCAAATCGAGGTAACAAGATAGCATGAGAACCTGGAGCCCTCACAGCTCTCCGCGAGCTTTGCCTCGACGGGCTTGCCGTTTATGAGACGGCCATCATCTGAGCTTTGCCTCAGCCACTCTTTGGAGGCGCGCGAGAGCATCGAGAGCAGGAACTCGTGCGCGCTATCGTCGACGGGCCGCTCCAATTCAAGATCAAGCACGCAGAAGAACCTAATCGGTTCTCCTGCTGGAATGATTTCGTAAAGGGTTCCCTTCTGAAACGATTGCTTTGCACCGGGAAGACCCAGAAGCTGGGACCTCACAGCAAGTTCCAAGAAGATACAAGCAAAAAGCCTGGTCACAAGGCCCCTCCCTTCGATGATGTCTCCTTTCTCGTCGTGAAGTGCATCTGCCATCTACCGCAAAGATACGCCTAGCCGGCACAGCTTGCTGCGCAAATTCCTCCTTCACTACCTCAAGATCCGCATTCCAGTTATAGACCTGAGGTGGGCGCCGAGAGGACGTCACACCCGCTGCTGGTGCCATCTAAACTTATCTAGAGAGAAGTGGGAATCTAAGTTATAGCAACGTCTTGCAGAAGTATATAACATAGGATCGGTTGCTGTTTTTCCCATGCCAATATTTTAGCCTGCGTCAGGGCCAAGATCGAATGAGACTGTCTCACCTGGCATTCCACGTGTCTGTGCCAACCATATACACCAGCTTAGGCCTGCTGCCTCTGCTATCTATACGCACAGCTAATAATATGCGGCTAAATCACAGCATTTGCTGCGCCATTTCATTTTGAACCGTGGCGCCACTCCTCAACGAAGCTTGGCCTTCAGGTGGCTACTCCAGGCTTGCCTTTAATCGCCCGGAAAGCATTAGGAAAGCATTGGAGTCAGAGGCCACCGTCATTCGCAGCAAACAGCTGCCAAGGGGCTGGTTAGAATTTCCACTCTTTAAGAGTAGGGACGCATTTATTACTTTTGATATGATACTTCAAATGTGATTTTTTGATGTGGGGTGATCCTTCTTCTGTCCTTTTTGAATAAGCCGTTCTATAACGAGTCTAGGCGGTGCCGTTAGGCCGCAGACCGGTGAAGAAGGCAAGGCCGTACCCTGTGGTCTGGAAAGTGATCGTGGTGCCCTTCTTGAAGTAGAACACGTCGCCCGGCTTGGCCGACACCTTGTACCCGGTCTCGTCAGCAATGCTGTACTCACCCTCCACCTCGATGATGATCTTCATCTCGTCGTAGTCGTAGGTGTACACCAGCGGCTCGCCCTTCTCTTGGCGGTAGAAGCCGCAGCTGATCTGCTCCTCTTTGGGCGCGTCGGAAGTGAAGGTGTCGCCGAGGAAGGAGTTCTGACCGGGGGAGTTGATCGAGGGGGGCTTAACATCCTTCCCCTCAGCAGCTGGCTTGTATTGCATCGGCATTGTCAAAATAGATAGTGGTTGTACTAAACCATGGGTCCAAGTCGGCCATCTTTATGTGAATCTATGAGCCCTAACCTCGATAAGCTTCCCGCCCCCATAGCCGGGCCCGGAGTTCGACAGGCACGGGGGAGTATGGCGGACGTAGGGTTATACTTCGGCGGCGGGTTTGAGGACTAGAGCACCACCGGAGCGCAAATGCTTCGAGAAGGTTAATACTATTAAGAGTATTTATACCTGAAAGGAAGCAGTGAAGAAGAAAAGATCTGTAGCGAACGGGGCGATTATCTCGTTTCAATTAAGTTCAATTAAGTTCGATTAAGTCTATCTAGTTCGTGGGCTGGGAGTCAGGGGGTTTTCTTAGCGTCTGATATTGAGAGATTCCCCGGCTCGGCACCGATTATTGTATCGAATGTAGCCGCCATGAACCGCTCCTCCATAAGAGCCTCGTCATAGCCCATGCGCTCCTCCTCTTCCGACACCCGCAACCGCAGCCACGGTACGAGGTTCATCAAGAGCAGTACACACACAGTCATTGCAAACGACCAGGCCGCCACAGAGACGCATCCAGCGATGTTATAACCAAGCTGGACCCAGTGGCCGTTGATCCAGCCGCCGTCGATCTTTGTCGCGCCATCGAGAGCCGCGACCCAGTCTGCGGCGAATAGCGCCGTGCATATACCACCGACAATACCACCAATTCCGTGGAGGTTGAACACCTCGAGCCCCTCATCGATGCCCACTAGGGTGGTCACGCCCTCGGTGAGCTGGCACACGGCGGCGGTGATGATTCCTGTTACCACGGCGAAATGAAGCGGCACGAATCCTGCAGCGGGCGTGATGCCCACAAGGCCCGAGATTGCGCCCTCACACGCGGCGACAACGGACCATCGGCGACCGTTGCGCAGGTAGTGCAAAATGGAGTACGTGACAATTGCGGACGGAGCTGCGAGAGCGGTGTTTGCGAACGCGTAGGACCCACGGACGGTGTCGCCGAGCGAGGTGCCGGAGTTGAAGAACAACCAACCGAAGCAGATGAGCGCGGTGCCGATCACGACGAGAATCGGGTTATGCGGCTTGCTGCGCACCACTGTTCGCCAAGTCGCGCTTTCTGCATCTCCCTTGGCATGGCGGCGTTTCCCAAGTACAATGGCGTACCCGAGGGCACCGAACCCACTTGCAATGTGCACGGGCGAGCCGCCGGCAAAGTCGAGCGTGCCCAAAGTGTACAGCCAGCCATTCGGGCTCCAAGTCCAATATGACGTGAAATCGTAGACCAAGACGCTCCAAATACAAGCGAAGATTGTGAGTGGAATCATCCGAGCGCGCTCGCTGCCGCCGCCGATCATGATACAGACGGTGCAAACGCAGAAATACATCTCGAAGACCATATATATGGGCTCGTTGATGGCCGGGGTGCCAGGGCTAACGCTGCCCTCGACGTTTTTGAGGCCGCCGTTGTAGAATGTGCCGATCATGGAGCCTCCCGTGGGCGAAGTTGCGAGTGAGTACCCGAACAGAAACCAGATGATGGAGACGGCGCCCCAGGCCATCATGTTCTGGAACATGAGGGCCATTGCGCCTTGCTTGCGGCTAAGGCCCGAGTATAGCAGCGCGATACCGGGGATAATGGGGAATACGCACCCCGTAGCGACCTGGATGAACACGGTGCTGCCTTTGTCTGGATATTGGGCGTTGACATCTGTGAGCATGGGGTTTGGCCCCTTAGGAAAGGCCGGGTTGTAAGTCGCCATGGTGGACGGGCTCGTGTGGAGAAGAACCGAGGATGCGCGGTAATTCAAATGATATGCGAGGCCGGCCCGGGCTTGTCCGGCCCCCCCCTCCACGAGACGCACGAGGCTAAGTGGAACCCCTAACCTAATCTAGATGCATATAGTTATCGGGCGTGGCGCAGGGCAGAGGCTCCAGGGACACTGTTATGTCATACATCGAATTCCGGAATCGGCAACCCCGGTCAGGCACCGAAGAACGGTGGAGGGCTGCTGATAAGGCGCCGGGATACCTCCGGCTTTAGATCGCGCCGATATAAGTACGGCGCAAAACAGCGTCCGCTATATAAACTAACTGCGATCGCGTGGACTCAATTGGTGACTGCGCTTAACCGGTATGGCGAGCACAATAGGAATTGCTTCGGAGCTGCCGCTATGGCCATTTGTGGCGCTCTTGGTGATTGTTGCTGCCGGCGCAGCAGCGTTCTTCAGTCGTCCGCGGGTGCGCGAGCCCGCGTGCCCGTTTGTAGTGGAGCCGAAGCCCGCGTCGTTTGACTGGCGCAAGACGCCGACGTTTCGGTACCGTCCGTTCAAGCCCGTGTACCACATGGTGATGAACATCACGAAGACGAGCGAGAGCGACTGGCTGCGCATTGAGAATACCTACGACCACGTCACCGAGGTGCACAAGCAGATTCTGGTGACGCACCCGACGGAGACGTGCCGGATCGACGACACGCCGACGACGGCGTACGCGATGCAGGAGCTGTACAACACGGTGTTTGGCGTGCTTGTGCAGCAGTACCCGATGCTGTTTGTGGTGCAGGGCAACGAGATTCTGAACGTGGTGAAAGGGGTGCGCATTCCGCGGTACGCGGCGGCGAGCAAGCTGGACACGAAGACGCTGCTCCAAATCCTTGTGGAGAACACGGAGGAGGATTTCCAGCTGCTGGAGTTCTCGAACGACGAGGATGAGTTCATGCTGCGGGCCGTGGGTGGGCTTACGTCCGACGCGTTCAGCTGGGCAAGCAAGGTCGGCATGAAGCTAACGGACGTGCACGGGCCGGTGCCGTTTTACAAAGAGAAGCTGAAGATGTCGATGAACCGGTATTTCAAGAAGATCGAGCCGGGCAAGTTCATTGAGCGGTTTACGTGGGGCATCCACATCGGCTCAGCGGACATGAAGCACCACATCAAGGACAAATACGCGGAGACGCCGGAGCTGGAGGAGGCGGACATCGACTTCGAGAACAATGTGTTTTTGCGGGTCGAGCGGCAGGTGCCGACAAAGCTTGCCGACTCCGGGTTTCTAATCCTGTCGCAGCACACGCACTTCTACCCAATCAGCGAGGTGAAGGAGGAAGGGCTTGGCCCTGCGCTGGCGGACGGGATAGATGCGTGGCCTGAGTGGTTTGCGGCGTACAAGGGCCGGCCTGAGTGGGGCCGCGCGGTGACCGCGTGGCTGCGCCGGGAGTGAATTGAAGTACCATGCCCTGCGGGCTAATAGCGAAGCATAAAAGGTATTTATTGATGTAGTGATGAGTCCAGAGCAATTCGCACGTCCCAAGCGGTGGACTGGTAACGAATCATGAAAGGTATACTGTGTTGATGAGAGCACGTCTCTTTCGGGCGGGTTGACTGTTAGGCTATTTCATCTACAAGACTGTTGTGTCGGGCTGGCAACGAACCATATAAGGTACTAGCGGCATCTTTGAAATAGTGACTGAAAGTATCAGCAACTACTCTGAAAAGTATAAGACTACCCTATGGCACTTTGGACTGATAGTCTGTTATCTATGTGTGATTAGGGTTAGTTCAAGTGGCTCGTGGCTCTGCATCAGACATACACTGGTGGATCCAGAGGATTACCCGAGGGTAGTAAAATAAGCGTATTTTAATAACAGGTTGAGTGCTGCAGGCTGGCCCCGGATCATTTCCGGCCGCCCCCCGCGGCCCCAGCGAGGCGGCATGAGCGACGGCTTGCGGCCGAGACCGCCTGATTTGCTAAGCGACGCCGGGGTATATAAACCGCCATCGAACACCGCCGGATCTCGATCGTTAGCAGTTATAACCACCCAGGGTGTTATTGTGAGCAGAGCAATGTCGACCATCAAGTGCAAAGCGGCCGTGGCGTGGGAG
Organism: Entelexis gropengiesseri; assembly: GCA_030579755.1. Lineage (NCBI taxonomy): Eukaryota > Fungi > Ascomycota > Dipodascomycetes > Dipodascales > Trichomonascaceae > Entelexis > Entelexis gropengiesseri. The sequence goes on along the minus strand of JAKTRO010000068.1, from coordinate 22,526 downwards.
GCCGGCAAGCCCCTCTCGATTGAGGAGATCGAGGTGCAGCCGCCGGCGGCGCACGAGGTGCGGATCAAGGTGCTGTACACCGGGGTGTGCCACACCGACGCGTACACGCTGAGCGGGATTGATCCCGAGGGGCAGTTCCCCGTGGTGTTTGGCCACGAGGGCGGCGGGGTTGTCGAGAGCGTTGGCGAGGGCGTGGAGAACGTGAAGGTTGGCGACCACGTCATTCCGCTGTACACGGCGGAGTGCGGCAAGTGCAAGATGTGTTTGAGCGGCAAGACGAACCTGTGCAGCGCGGTGCGCGAGACCCAGGGCAAAGGCGTGATGCCGAACGGCACGTCGCGGTTCTCGTGCAACGGCAAGCCGCTGTACCACTACATGGGCTGCTCGACGTTCTCGCAGTACACGGTGGTGGCCGACGTGTCGGTGGTGGCGGTCGACCCGAAGGCGCCGCTCAGCAGCGTGTGCTTGCTGGGCTGCGGGATCACCACGGGCTACGGCGCGGCGTTCAACACCGCGAACGTGCAGCCCGGCGACACCGTCGGGGTGTGGGGCGCCGGCACGGTGGGGCTCAGCGTTGTGCAGGGCGCGGCCGCGCGCAAGGCGGCGAAGATCGTGGTGTTCGACCTTGATCCGACGAAGGAGAAGTGGGCGCGCGAGTTCGGCGCCACCGACTTCGTGAACTCGAGCGAGATCCCCGCCGACAAGGGCGTGGTGGCCTACAACATCGAGACGTTTGACGGCGGCTTCGACCACACGTTCGACTGCACGGGCAACACCACGGTGATGCGCCAGGCGCTCGAGTCCGCCCACAAGGGGTGGGGCCAGTCGGTGATCATTGGCGTGGCCGCCGCGGGCAAGGAGATCTCGACCAGGCCGTTCCAGCTTGTGACGGGCCGGGTGTGGAAGGGCTCGGCGTTCGGTGGCGTGAAGGGCCGCACCCAGCTCCCCGGCTTTGTTGAGAACTACTTGAAGGGCGAGCTCAAGGTCGACGAGTACGTGACGTTCAGGCATCCGCTGGTGGAGATCAACGACGCGTTCGAGGAGATGCACGGCGGCAAGACACTGCGCACGGTGATCGACATGTTTGAGTAGCGTGCGTGTGCTGCCATCGATACACGAGATGGCGGGGTTAAACTAGCTTAGCGCTGGTATAGACACGATCCTCAAACACGGTGATCTACAAACACAAACGGTAATAATCTAAAAGCACGATCAAACGGCTCTAAAAGCACAATTTTTAAATGGCGATCTACAAGCACGTTTTTGAATGGCGATCTACAAACGCAATCCCTGAGCACGGTGATCCCACTTTAATGATCTACAAACACAGCAAACTTTATCTTTAAACTCCGCGCGTAAGCCTATGTCGGTCTTCGATACATTCGTGTAAGGGTGTTTAGTGTGTGTTCTGTATATGGTGTGTGTGTCTACGAGTACTGAGTAATTCTATGCTTCGATTGGGAGCGATGACGCCATCGCACCGGCGGTTGTCCCATCACCGCTCCCAGATATATATATATATTTGGGCCGGGAGCCCATTCGATTGAGTGGTGGTAGTCTAAATTTAAAGCGAGAGCGAGGACACGCCCTCCTGCGCAAGCCCCAGGTCCACGAGGTTGCTGTCGCCCAGGAAGTCCCAGATGTTCTCCATCTCGTCAATGGTGTTCGACGCGAACTCCAGCGACGCGATGTCGTGCTTGCCGTAGTCCTGCGCCGTCTCGGGCTCCGAGTCGATGTCCGGCTCGGCGGGCCCTGCCTCGAGGGCCCACTCGGGCTTGGTCGGCGACAGCGGCGGGCTGTAGTGGTCGAGCCGCCGCGACTTGAACGGCTTGTCCGACGGGATCTCGTGGGTCACCGGCACCTCTGCCGCGGCCTGGGCCTCGTCGATTGTGGTGGTGTAGCGCTGCCCCGACCGCGGCCCCGATTCGGGGCTCGCGAACGGCGGGTACCCGCCCGGCGGCCCGCCCGGCGGCTTGCCCAGCACGTCGACCGGGCTCGCGGAGCTGGTGGACGAAGCCGGCTTCGTCGCCTGCCGCTGCGCCTTGTACTGCTGCGCCTTGTACTCGTCGTGCAGGCGCTCCAGCTCGGCAATGTGCGCCGCGGACGGCTCGCCGTTCACGACATGCGCGCAGATCGCGTCGAGAAGGTCGCAGTACGGATCGAACTTCTGCGGGTAGCTCGCGCGCATGACGCCGACCGCCTTGCGGATCACGCGGATGGTTGTTTTCTGGCGCTCCTTGGTCGGGTGCAGCGACGTCACCAGCAACGTTTTGGCCAAAAAGACCCCCGCGTACAGCAGCCGCATGATCCACTGGATCGGCGCGTACCGCAGGTTCACGGGGTTCGACGGGTCCTCGATGTGCTCGACAATGAACCGGGCCGACTCGCTGGCCAGCTCGACGTACTTGCGCGAGTCCTCGAGGCCCATTGTGTTCTGGTAGCTCGGGCTCAGCTGGGGGCCGCTCTTGCTCCGCAGCCGGTCCTGCACCTGCTTCTCCTGCCACGGCACGATCGCCAGCGAGAACGTGTGCAGCGGGATGTGGTGGTACTCGAACATGATCACCTTGTCGTGGAACGTCGCGCACCGCATGAACTGGCCGTACTCGCTCTGCCACTGCTCGAGGTGCGCGTTCATCATGTGGAACAGCGGCAGGTACTGCCCCGACGCCACCAGCTCGCGCATCGGCGTCGCGCCGTGCAGCATCCGGTTCTTCAGGTGGACCAGCTTGAGAATGTCCATGCGCGCGCGGTCGGCAATGCTCGCTGCCCGCGGCGCCGGGCTGCTGCCCTCAAACAGGTTCGCCAGCATCGGCTGGCACCCGAGCCGGCACGCCAGCAGGTTGTCGCACAGGTGCAGCGTGATGAACGCCTGCACGTCGGACTCGAGAATGCCAACGTACCGGGCCACCCGCACGGCCTGGCCGAGCAGCGGCCAGCAGATCCGCGTGTACCGCCGGATCGCCTCGACCCCGGTGATGTGCTTGCCCGAGTCGATGAACATCGCGCCGGGCAGCCACTCGCTGAGCAGAATCACCGCATACACAAGCGACTGCACCTGGTCGTCGGGACACTCCCACATGAAGCTGCCCACCACTTGCTTGCAGTACGTCCACAGCCGCTGGTGCTGCTCCATGTAGAACTCCTGCTGGCGCGCCTTCGCGGCAATCGTGCAGATCACCGCCAGAAACGCCGGCTCGCGCACCAGCCGCCGCAGATCGTGGTACTCGCGGGGGATGAACTGGTGGAAAAACGGCGCCATGTGCGAGAAGAAAAACGCCACCAGGTCGGGAATGTCTTCGGCGTCGAGAACCCCGTCCTGCACAATCTGCGCCTGTGCGAGGTACCGCTGCGCCTCGTTGTGCGCGGCCACCGCGCCCGTGATCAGCGTCGCGGGGTCCACGTCGTCGAGCTCGGCCCGGCTGCGCCGCCGGTCCGTGAACGCCTTGCTCGAGAACCCGCTCGCTAGCGTTGGCGCCGACGCGCTTCCGCGGCCCGCAGCAGTCCCCATGTTTGGAGTCATGCTGCCCGCCATGCTGCCTGCCATGCTGCTTGCCATGCTGCCCGCCATGCTGCCCGCCAAATCGGGTGTCATATCGGGGGTTATGCCGGGGGTTATGCCGGGGATCATTGCAGCACCCAGCTCGGACATTTCAGACGCCATTTCGGCGGGGCGCGCGGCAGAATCGAGGTTCAGGTTCGCCGCGTCGAGCAGCAGCGCCTCGGAAAGGCTGTTGGGTGACACGTCGGCCACCGAGACCGAGAACGAGCGCGAGCCCTTCATCGCCGGGCGCGGCGCCCAGCCCGCAGGCAGTCGCGCCGCAGCACTTGCTTGCTGGGCGTCGAGACCAGCAACGCTGTCTGAGGAGCGCGAGTTCAGCAGGTTCTGCATGCGCCGGCGCTCCTTGCCCGCGAGAACGTTCCCGAACCCGCCCCGGCGCTCAATTGTCGGGATCTCGCACGGCACGCCCTCGTCTTTACACCGCTTGCACACAATCACGGCCGCGGTGTCGCTGCTGGGGTCCAGCTCGCACTTCGCCTTGCGGCGCCGGCAGTTCAGGCATGCCTTGTGCGCGCGCTTGCGCTGCTGCGGGCCTGCTGCGGCGGCTGGATTTGGTGGTTGGTTTGGTGGTTGGCTTGGTGGTTGGTTTGGTGGTTGGTTTGGTGGCTGCTGGTTGAGCGCTTGTTGGTTGAGCGCTTGCTGGTTTGGCGAGGGCTTGCGCGACTCGTCTGATAACGGCGGCGACTCGGATAGGAGGGCCGACATGGAACTAACGGGGGCTCTCTTCGTGTGGCGTCGCGCCGGTCACATACACCTGGGGAACGCGGCGTGCCAGTGTTTTGGTACCACGTCCGCCAAAAAATTTAATGGCGCTCGGTGGGGGGCTGTCTGCTCATCGGGGGGTGTGCCACGCAATAGGTCAAGGGCTCGGTCGCGAGGATTACTCATTGGGAAGATAAGAAGATAAGCCCGAGAGGTGTTTGGGTGCATTCTTTAGCAGACTAAATCGTCAGTTACACGTGGTTTGCTCTAACAGAAGGAATCGGGGCAACCGGCGCCAGTCGCGACACGGGAGTGGCGGGCGGCGATGCGCGCCTTGCCCGGATTGCCCGGATCTCCCCACACGCTCAGGTGGATGCCCAGCTGTGCCCCAATGATGCTGGCTGATAACGATGATATACCCTAGCCCTAACGGTTGCAATTGGCGGGATTCGATAGGCTTATCGCGCTGGCTAATCTGAATCAGCGGGGTGACCAACACCACCTTACGCTTATACTCGGGGCTTAATGCCGGGGCAATAAATATACGCACTTGCGCTGCGCGATTCGATCTCGCGTGTGCAGCTGGCCTCTAGTCTCTTAAGTACTCGGCATTCGCGCACCATTGCCTCGCGCGCTCTATCTAACTACGATGAGTCATAGAAGCACTACCAGCAATGATTTCCAAACCGGTAGCGAAGTAAGGAAAGACAAGCAACTAAACAGCGAAGAGGAGAGCTACGCCAGCAGCGGGGTCAGCGATAACCAGCTCGCCGAGCTCGGCTATGCCCCGGAACTTCGCCGTGAGTTCACCCTGTTCAGCGCTTTCTCGTTTGCAGTTTCCATTTCTGGCGTGTTCGGCACGATCGGCACAACTTTTTTCTACCCGCTTAGCTCGGGCGGCGCGGCTGGCGCCGTTTGGTGCTGGCTGATCTCGGGCTTCGGGTGCATGTGCCTAGCCGTCTCGATCGCGGAAATCGTTAGCGCATACCCAACCTCGGGCGGCATGTATTACGCGTGTAGTAGGGTTTTCCCGCGGAAGTGGTCGCCGGTCGTGTGCTGGGTCGATGGATGGATGAATCTGTTCGGGCAGATCGCTGGCATCGCCTCAACCGACTACGGCGCAGCCCAAATGCTGCTGGCCGCCGCTTCAATGGGTAGCGACTTTAGCTACGTGCCCACCAATGACCAAACCGTTGGCGTCATGGCAGCTATCCTTGTTTTCCACGGTGCCGTAAACACAATGCCCACCAAGTACATGGAGCGAATCTCGAACTTCTATGTCATTTTCCACTTCGGCGCACTGATCGCCGGGTCGATCGCGCTGCTGGCCAAGACCCATCCAAAGCACGACGCTTCGTACGTCTTCACACACGTCGAGAGCAGCAACGGCTGGTCGCCCATCGGATTTTCGTTCCTGTTTGGCTTTCTATCAGTGAGCTGGACCATGACCGACTACGACGCCACGGCGCACATCGCCGAGGAAATGAAGAACCCCGAGCGCACGGCGCCAATCGCGATCACAATGGCAATGGCGCTCACCTACGGTCTCGGGTTTTTGTACAACATCGTGCTGTGCTTCTGCATGGGCGACCCGGAATACATTTTGCAGCAAACACAGCCGGTGGCAATGATATACTACAAATCCCTAGGAAAAGGTGGAGGGATCTTCTTCACGGTGGCAATGTTTTTGGTGATGAATTTCGTGGGGATCACGGCGATGCAAAGCGGCGCGCGCACGCTGTGGGCACAGGCACGCGACGATATGATCCCATACTTCTCGCGGTGGCTCGTGCAGGTGAACAAGCTGACATCAACGCCGATTCTGTCAGTGTGGGTCATCGCCCTATTGTGCATTGCGATCAACCTCATCGCACTCGGGAGCGACACGACGATCGAAGCTATCTTCAATTCGTGTGCCATTGCCATGGACTGGAGTTACATCATTCCAATCTTCGGCAAGCTCGTGTTCAGCGAGTACACCCCCGGCCCGTTCAACATGGGCCGTGTCGGTAAACTCGTGAACTCGTGGGCAATTCTGTGGACAGTGTTTGTGACAGTGATCTTCGTGATGCCCACAGAGATGCCAGTGACGTCCGAGAACATGAATTACGCGGTCGTATTCTGGATTGCTGTGATTGTGTTTGCGATTTCTGCGTGGTACCTGGGGAGCTACAAGGTATATCAGGGTCCTCATGCCCATATCCCAGCAATGGAAGTGATTGTTGGAGTAGAGAAGAGTGGGGCCAACCCTGCGAATTTGTACGATGGCAAGTCTGTGCGCTCCGAACGCCAGGTGGTTTGATACCTGCGCTGATGGAGGTCGATTTATAGTTATAAACATCAGGTGAGCGGCTTTAGCTGGATAGAACCGTTTTAAATCATATAGGCGAATCAATTAATCATGATCTACGGTGTGATAGAGCTGCTTCAATCGTGGGATATTATATATAAGCATTCGCCGGTACTGTCTAAGAAAAACCGGGCATTCCACTCATGCGTGCGTAAGCTGCTGGTGCCCTTGCGGAGGCCCAATCCTAAGTGGCCTCCAATCATGCCATTAAGGGAGAAATCTCATCGATGCGAATGGTTATATGGTTCTCACAGCAGCATAACTTTGTCGCAGGACCTTTTGGGTACCAAGACTCGCTTCTGCCGCACAATATGAAAGGCCGCTGGTTGGTTTAATTCAACAGTGAGACATAGCCTATCGCAGCAGCGTCATCTCCACGTCTTGCTTGACACTTATCTGACTGAGCTCTAACTCCCGATCAATCAAAATAGTTCCGCTGCTAGGTAGCATACCTCGAACCCGCAAGTGCTGAATCAATGGTGTTAGGAGCTCAAAACTTGATATCGAGCTCTCTACTCCGAGAATTCCCCAACAAACCTTTACATTCTAGGCTTTCGTCTCACATGCCTGTGTGTAGATAGATCGACTTATCGATATAGCAATTCAAGTTTGAGAATACGGTGCGCTATCGCTTTTGCCCTCACGTTCACCTGTACGAATCCCCTTCTCCACTCTACGCGGAAGTCGTGGGTAAGGGTAGTTTCAGAAGGGGAACACCGCCGCAGAAAATACGGTTTCAAGGGGGCGAAGAGTTCTTCAGCTCAATTTTACTTAGTACTCAGGTATAAGAATGACGCGTTGAGCACACTTTGCGTTTTCCCGCCTATTTAATATCGGAATTGCAGAAAAAGGTCGATAGAAGCCATCGTGAAGAAATATGTGTAGTTAGCAGCAGCTAGGTTAAGTTAGCTCAAATCTTAGTGCAGCATGCTACCACCATCATGTAAGCGCGTTTCGTCCCACGAGCACTTTCAACACCGCAGGTGTAAAAGGTGAGGTTGCTGGCGAGAATTGGTACCTACGTTCTTCAATTACGGCTAAGTGCACCTGAGTTCTTGCAATATAGGCGTTGATTAACGGAGGGCATTACTTATGCGCCTGTTTCCTATCGTCGTAAAGGGCGCGCTTGGCATCATCGCCAATGGTGAGACTGATTTGAATGCAGGCACTTTGAGGGGCAATAGCTTTGCTGCAAAGATGGCTCTAGCGTCGGGAGAGAATTTGTTGTATCTTATCGAGATCCTGCTCTATATGCTCATACATGGCCTCGGTTTGATCATGTATTGTCTAGATTGGGAACACTATCGCCATGACCGCTTGCATTTTATCGAATTTAAGGGCAAAACGCTTCTCGTTAGTTACTCAGCGCACAGATTTATGACGATCTTGCCACTGGTGGGATTTGCTATGCAAGTGTTCGCAAGTGGGCTCAGCTTCTTGCTGCATTGGAGTGGCTGCAGCTACTGGATAATTGGCGTTGCATTTTGGTTCGCTCTTTGTGTTCCCTCAACAGTTGTTGTTTGCTTGGTGGATTGGCATTCCTCATTAGAGGATGTCACAGGCATAAGCGATATCGGACCGCTACTACAGAAGCATCGGAGACGGTGGGAACTTAGCGAGCCTTGGCGCTATCTAGCTAAAGCCGAGGGTGAGAATGAGGGTAGCGAGCTGATCGATTCGACAGGCTCTCAGCTGCAAAATGGCAGCAGCAGTGGCAAAGAGCCTTCTTTCCACATGTCTCAACGGCCGCGGAGTAGACTTTTTGCATCAGCAAAGGGTCTCTATGCATGGGCCCGTGACTATTATCTCACCTCCGTACAGGAAAGAAACGCTACCGATGTGCTCGAGCTGAAGTCTCTTTCGAGTAGTCAAGTCTAGAGCTACAGCGATAGAAGCAGTGCTCCACTCGGGTAGCAAGACAGTTATTCCAGCACTCACGCCCAGATTGGCGACAGCAATTGGAGCGGCCCACTCGCCCTAACAGGAAAACCGACGAGGGGCGTTGCATTGGTTTCTAGAAATGGATCCACGATCGACGCTTTCAGTATCATAGAAGGCTGATCTCAGAGTCAACTACTTTGAAGTGGCTATTTCTGTGACGCTGCTTAAATTCGTGCAGTATAGCACTGTAAGGCACTATTTATGGCATTTACTTGAAGGTTGATAGCGGTAGGTGGTAGTGTAATATAAATTGTTTTTTCGACCTATTTTAGGTCGATTTCAAGGCTACTGAGGGCAAAGATTTTTCGGGGATTCAAGTCGTATCTAGCGGCGCTTTTCAGGCATTCGTTTGAACTAATTACGCCTACTTCAAGTTGTAGAGGCTGGGCGAAACCACAGAGCTTCGTGACGCCCTCAGAGCTGGCCCATTTGTCACACCGCTGTTGTTTCAAACTCTATTCTAGCATTATTATTAGTACAGTAAGCCATCACCATCATGCAAGCGCATTTCGATTCTCGAACACTCCTCACACCGCAGGTGTACAAAGCGAGGGTACTGGCGATAATTGGTAGCTGCGCTTTTCAATTATGGCGAAGGGCACCTGGGTTTAAGGCATCGGCACTGATTAACCGAGGGTATCAATTATGCGTCTGTTTTCTACAATCGCAAAACGCGCGCTTGGCATCATCGCCAATGGTAAAATTGATTTGAAAAGAAGGCACTTGAAGAGCAATGACTTTCTTGCAAAGATGTTTATACCGTCGGAGAATATACCATATCGTACAGAGATCTTCATGTATATTCTTGTGCATTGCCCCGGACTGATCATGTATTGTGGGTATTGGGGTCTCTATCGCGAAAACAGGTTGCAATATGTCAAATTGGAGGGCAATAGTTTTGTCATACGTGAGACAATGCAGAGATATATGACAATTTTGCCTATAGCGGGATTTTTTGTGCAAATAATCCTCAGTTGGCTTCGCTTCTACCTGCATTGGAATGGTTACAGCTTCTGGACTATATTCGTAGCTTTTGAGTTCGCTCTCATCGGTCCCACAGCAGCTGTACAGGTCATCACAGATTGGAATGACTGGCATGTGGGTACACCGATAAGCGATATTGGTCCCACATCAGATGTGCAGGCCATCACAGATTGGAATGACTGGTATGTGAGAACACCGAGAATCGAAACCGAGCAGCAGCTTTTCTACGAAAAGAGAAAATTAATGACCACAACGCGGTAAACTCAGAAGATGCTGGCATTATTTAACTAATGCCGTGGACGATGAGAAGAGGGCATCTTAGCGAATCGACAGGCCTTCAGCTGTCATATGGCAGCAGCAATGGCAAAGAGTCTCTTCTACGCTGCTCGACACTTGTCAACGGAGCATGACTTTCTACATCAGCAACAAGTCTCTGTGCCTGGGCCAGAGGCTGCTACCTTAACTGCGTACAGGGCACGAACGCTACTGACGTGCGCTCTTTTATGGCAATCTACTCAAATGTCGATAGCGCTAGCCGCCCCCTTCAAGTTGCCGAGCTGGGCGACACCTCAGAGCCGTAGGCTCATTTGCCGTACCATTGTTGTTATAAATTTTAGTTATTATCTTTTCGAATCCATATATATTGTTATCTCCTCGAATCCATATAAATCAAACGTGGTCGCGATGTGGGATGGTAGATTTATCGAGAGCTGGCTCTGCTGCTTACCCGCCAGAGCAGACGCGCTAGAGCAGCAGATACCTGAGCAAGTTATGCGTACTCTCTGAATAGTGGAGCGGAAGCGGAAAGAGAGCGAAAGGCTACTCTACTCCACCAACCTTAGGGGCCAGTCTTGACAGCCTCTAGCGAGCGAGGCACAGAGGGATCAGCCTAAAGACGCGAAGTGCGAAGCTGCCACCCGTCATCCTCGGCCATGAGCTCGGCCGCGCGTTCTCCGATCGCCAGCACTGTCACCATTGGGTTCAGTGTGACCATTTCGGGGAAGATGCTTGCATCAGCAATGCGGAGGTTCGTGAAGCCGCGGACTTTAAGGCGCGAGTCAACAACGGCCAACGGGTCATTGTGGACATCGCCCATCTTTGCGGTACCGGCCGGGTGGTAGACGGTATTCGCGGCGCGGCGCGCAAACTCCGAAATGTCCTCGTCACTTTGGACGTGAGGGCCTGGCGCAACCTCGCGCTTGAGCCACTCCTTAAAGGGGCTCTCGGCCGCGATCTTGCGCGCCTCCTTAATTCCAAACACCACCGTTGCCTCGTCATATCCCTCCGGGTCGGTGAAGTAGCGGAAGTCGAGCGCGGGCTTCACAGCCGGGTCGCTCGATGTAAGGTAAAGCCGGCCGCGCGAGCGCGGGCGCGGGATGTTTGGCGTCATGCAGAATGCATAGCGCTCCTCGATCTCGGGGTATCCCAGGCGTGTCGTGTTGAGGGTGAACGGGACCTGGTAGCAGTGCATCATTAGGTCGATGGCATTGCCGTCGTTGCCGTGGGCGTTTGGCGGCTCTCGGCGAAGGAAGATTGCTGCATCGGAGTCCATCGTTGTCTGGTTTTCTGGAACGGGGTCGTTGAGCTCCCACATGATGATCGACTCCGGGTGGTCGAGCAGGTTCTCGCCGACGCCGGGGATGTCGCGCACGAGCGGGATGCCAACCTGCTCGAGCTGCTCGCGCGGGCCTAGGCCCGAGAGCAGCAGGAGGCGCGGCGTATCGACGGCGCCAGCGCAGAGCACGACTTCTTTGCGGGCAGTAACAGTGACTTTGTTGCCGGCAGCCAGGGTCACGTTGACGCCTGTGGCACGGTCGCCATCCACAAGCAGCTTGCTGACGTGCGCGGAGGTGACGATGGTGAGGTTCGGGCGCTTGATTTCGTTGCGCAAGATCGGGTGGATGTAAGCGACAGACGCGCTGCTGCGGTTGCCGTCCTCGGGGTTGTAGGAGATCGAGAGAAATCCGGCGCAGGGCTCGAGATTGCCCTTCGCGCTAATTTCGGCGTTGTAGTCCGGCAGCACGGGGATCCCCATGGCCGACGAGCAGGAGTCGACCCAGTCGCGGCACAGGCGGTTGCGGTGCTTCGCGTGCACGGGGCGGATCGTGTTGCGGAGGCGGTCGCACAGGCGCATCATTGTGCGGAAGTCCCAGCCGGTGCAGCCTGCCTGCTGCCAGCGGTCCATGTCGAGCTTGGTTGGGCGGAACGAAATGAGGGTGTTGTGCGACGAGCACCCGCCGAGCACCTTAGCGCGCGAGTGCCGGATGTGCGAGTTGCCCATCGGCTGCTCGACGGTTGGGTAGTCGTAATCGAGTTCTCCGCCGAGGAGACTAAGCCACTCCCGCAGTTTGAGCACTTGCTGGTTGTTGAAGTCTGATGGGCCGGCCTCGAGCATCAGGATCGAGCTCTCGGGCCGATAGGCAGCGAGACGCTCGGCGATCACGCATCCGGCAGTGCCGCCGCCAACGATAACGTAGTCAAATGCGGCGTTTTCGGAAAGGAGTTCAGTTGTCATGGTGGGGGGAGTGGAGATTTGCAGCGTCTTTTTGAGACTGCGGCCTGATAGCGATAACGGAGCTCGACCCTGCGGATATAGATGCATGACTGACGTAGGCTGAGTCATCGCGGAACCGAGCACCGCCGGCCGGGGCTTGACCCACTCGCCGCCGTTTGTAAGCTGCATCGTATCGTATCGAGGGATAGAGGGTCGGAGCTGATATGAATGTCGAGTGAGCGCAAAGCTTAATGATTGTCACTGCACTATTGGACTGCCTCGCCAGTCTGGGCTTCAATTTCACCGCTGAAGTACAGGATAATTGCCTCTATGCTTATGTGATTGATGAGAACGGAGACCATTTCGGTGACGCTTTCAACGCTCTCAAAAATTGCACAAGACTCCTCAATTTTGATGAGGATTTTCACATGGCCAGCCTTGATAATTATGATCAGTCTATCGGATACGGCCTCCACGAGCCATTCCAGCGGCCACTCCAATGGTCGCTCGACCAATTTGGTGCCGACTTATCTCGCGCCAGTTCTGCGTATTCCGATGTTGGAAACCATTTCTATGCAATTGCGGGAACCTATCTATAATAATAATACCGTCTCACACCATGGCTCTCTATCAGTTGTAGTCGAAGCTGATGAGGACCGCGATAACGAACTCTAACATGAGGACAGCTCAGTCGTGCGATGAGTCAGTGCAGCACCGCGCCCGTGCATAAATCGCTCGCTGTGGGGCCTTCTGGCCGCCCGCTACTACCCCCGCTGACTCATCGCTCCGAGAAGATATTCGTGATAAGCGTCGAGCGGATCGAAGTGCGCTTATCGGCGCGCAGGTCCACAAAATAACCGCATTTTTTTGGCAGTCAGAATATGTCGTTTAGCACCACTCTGCACACTTTCTACGATGGCGCGCCCCAGCCGGGGCCCGCAACCCCCACATTCGCCTCGGTAGACCCCGCCACGGGCAAGGAGCAAGCAACAATCCACTCAACATCGCCAGACCAGCTCGACGCCGCAATCGCCTCGGCGCGCGCCGCGTTCGGGGTGTGGGCGGGCACGCCGCCGCCGCAGCGGGCGAAAATCCTCCTCCGAGCTGCCGCGCTGCTCCGCGAGCGCAACGACGAACTCGCGCTAATCGAGACACAGGACACCGGCAAGGCGTGGTGCGAGACTTCGACGGTGGACATTGCCACGGGCGCCGACGTCCTCGAGTACTACGCGCACATGGCCGCGAGCGGGCTCCCGGGCAAGCGCGTCCAGCTGCGGCCCGACGCATACGTGCTCACAAGCAAGGAACCGCTCGGCGTGTGCGCCGGCATCGGCGCGTGGAACTACCCGATCCAGATCGCGCTGTGGAAGTCCGCCGCCTGTTTGGCCGCGGGCAATGCAATGGTGTACAAGCCGAGCGAGGTCACGCCGCTGCACGCGCAGAAGCTTGCGGAGATCTATGTCGAGGCCGGGGTGCCGAAAGGCGTGTTCAACGTGGTGTACGGCGCCGGCGACGTGGGCGCGCGGCTGGTTGCGCACGCGGGCATCGACAAGGTCAGTTTCACGGGCCAGGTCAGCACCGGCAGCAAAGTCGCGCGCGAGGCCGCTGCGGGGATGAAGGGCATCACGATGGAGCTCGGCGGCAAGAGCCCGCTGGTGATTCTGCCCGACGCCGACGCCGACGAGGCTGCCGACGTGGCGATGGCAGCAAACTTCTACTCGTCGGGCCAGGTCTGCACCAACGGCACGCGCGTGTTTGTGCCGGACGTGCTGCTGGCGGCCGTCGAGGCGGCGCTGCTCGACCGCTGCCGCACCCGCATCCGCATGGGGCTGCCGCTCGAGAAAACCACTAACTTCGGGCCGATTGTCAACGCCGCCCAGCGCAACAAAGTCAAGGAGTATATCGAGCACGGCAAGCAGGAGGACCGCGCGCGCGTGCTCTACGACGGCGCAGCCGAGGCGCAGCGCGAGCTCCCGACCCCGCACGGATTCTGGGTCCCGCCGGTCATTTTCAGCGACTGCACGGACAACATGAAAGTCGCGCGCGAGGAGATCTTCGGCCCGGTCATGTGCATTCTCCCCTACGCGACCGCGGGCCGGTCCCGCGACGACTGGCTGCCCGAGGTCATTCGCCGCGCCAACGACACGCAGATGGGCCTGGCCGCCGGCGTCGTGTCTTCTGACGTCGGCCTCGCCCAGGAGGTTGTCCATCGCCTCGAGGCAGGCATCACCTGGATCAACACCTGGGGCGAGTCGCCGGCGGAAATGCCCGTCGGGGGCTGGCGACTTAGCGGTTTCGGCGTCGAGAACGGAGAAGAGGGCATCCAGGCCTACCTCCGCACAAAGAGCACCCTTGTGCAGCTCGGCAAGGGGGCCACTGCCGAAACGTTTGCAAAATTGTAGCTAGACCTATTTATATACTCCTGGCTCTCTCGTAGGCCAAGCACTATTGTATGCTTTGGATGCTTTGCGACTCTTTTCTGTGCTGCTATCCAGGGGTGGTATATGGGAGTTGTGGTAGCTGTGGTAGAGGTCTCCAGGGGTAGGGTAGCTGTGCTGCATATGTTGGAAGAATAACCATCGTAAGAGCTAGGAGCTGCGCGCTCAAGCCATGCCCGCCCAGTCTTGACCAAGGGGAGTCAAGGCCGAGTCCGGATCGAGTAATCAAACAGCATGCCTGCGATACATAGTCTCCTCTTTCTCCGCACCGATCCTATTTGAGACCAGTCTTTTCTCCAGCGCTTCCTAGTTTAGGCAGCTCTCTAGGAGCCTGAATGCTATCAAATGCTGATTATAAGATCGGCTACAAGCATCTAGCTAGAATTCAGTGCTGAAGGGACCCAGCATCGCTGCCTTATTGTGTCCACGTTCCCATCGTTGTGTACAAGATGGCATCAGAATTCATCGAAAAGGACTGGTGGGTTTTTGTGCTGATAGCCTCTGCCCTCGCTATCTCCCTTTTAATTCTTTGGGCTGCCTCAGAGTCGAAAGCTACTAAAGCTAGTCGGACCAGCCCAGCTACCTCCTCAGCGCAACTCACACCCCGGCAGCCCCCCAGCTCGAGTGTTGACTCTACGCTAGACTTTCTTCGCGTGTCCGACATTGCAACCCCTCCACCAGCCTACTGTAGTACTTACTAAACCTTTAATCCCTGGTCTGACCCGATGGCCAGTTCAGCCCTTGATTGCCACATCTCTTCACACTTGCGCGCGACCCACCTGCTCTCGCACCTGCGCTTCCGTCCAAACCCTCTTCTGACAACCTCGGACCCCGTTCATGCCGTCAGTTTAGCGGCCGTCCAAACGGCCTCAATTATTGATGCCATATCGGGAAACCTTTGATGAATAGCGGATGCGGTCATGGACCTCCTTTAGACCGGCTGCCCCTGCCTTTCTACAGTGAGACTTCAGTCTCTCTCACCGCTGACCATTGTAGTCTTGTGAAATTCAGCCTAGATCACAGCATGGCATCGACAGCGGCTGAGTCTGATGGGACCAACACACCTAAGAACATGTGGGTGGTCCCAGCGGTGGTAGGGAGCCTCATCGCTATAATTGTTTTAGTTGGTATAGTTTGCCTGTGCTGTGGCAAACGTGACAAGCCATCCACGGATACTGCCCAAAAAAAGCCACAGCAAGCATCAAGCCCACCTCGCGCCACGACCAGCAGGTGGGCTCCCTCGCCACCGCCACCCGCATACTCTAGTGATATTAGTAGCTCGATATAGAGGGCCTTCGAGCCTCAAATGACAGCTAGTTGCCTCTTGGAGCTTTCTCTCGAATTGATCGCAATGAGTCTACCGTTGGTGCCTGCGTGGGCCGTGTTTCACACGGGCAAATAGTGCGCATCTATTTGAGAGAACTGCTATAAAGGAAGCCATCCTGTGAAAGAAACCATCCTGCTTGGCTCTGCCATCTAAAAACCAGATCAAGAAGAATACGCATAGTAGGCTTATGGAGCTAGCTGTGCCTTTACGAGTAATTAGCGTCTGCCAACAGAATCCCCCTTGTAACTCAAGCTGTCCCTGGATATGGAACTTTGATTCTCACATGAAAAAAGGAGCCCTGCTCCTGGAGCTAGTTTCCATAGCCTAGGTAGTGGCTGGTTTCTTGGGCTGTTATGTACCATACAGGTTTATAATAGTTAATGACGTTGTGCAACTGACAGCCAACCCAGCGTACTGCTATACTGACGCTTCTAGGGCCATATGACATCTCGCTCTATAAATGGTGTAGGTGCATCGTTCAGAGATAGCGTGGCTCTACCTGCAGCCCCACTCTTACGCTGTTAATTTGTGAATTGAGGTAAAAGAGCCGCCGAATATTTCCGCCCAGCTCGACGAGGCCTACTTAGAAGGTTAGTCATTCGCCCACTTCTGTTTACGGCTATACTCAAGCTGGCGTTATTGCCTTGTGGCCAACTCCGCAATGCTCACATGCTGCGTGACCCCTCATTTGTGAGCCACATGCATGGCCCGCGCAGCCGGTCATTGTCACGTGCATGGCGACATCCTTGGTTTCGTTTTCACTGATAAGGTGGTAACAACATGCTCAGGCCGGATAGAGCCAACACAACGAGTATCCAGTTATTTATCCCTTGAAGGCGTATACTTCCTGTCATTCTGGTATTGTTTAACGTTTCTCTATTTACTCAAACATAGCCATTTCATTGGGCTAGGGCTGTAGATCATAAGACACAGAATTCAGGGGCAGTGACTAACTAAATCAACATTAGCGCCCAGATAAGGAATCGAACGCCGATCCTTGTTATATAAAGATCGATCGGATTGGCTATGCGACTGCTGTCCTTTACCCATAATATGTCTTTTCCTATCGATAGCGCAGACCTGAGCAGCTCTTTAAACACACAGAGGACTTTGCTCATATCGACAATCAGTCTCCGCGAATAACTCCTCAGCTATCTACAGTAGTTGGGTGGAAATATCAGCCGACTGATGTCCGCTTCGATCCAAAGAAGCATCTAGCAATCGGATCTCCGGCATGGGTGAAGAAGCTGTCTGATTTTGGATTTGATGACGATCTCGATGGCATCAGCCCTGTTGCTGCATGCGCGCCGTTCCAAGTGTTTACCGACGAGGCTGTGCGACTACTTCGGAACGACTTGCTCTCTGAGCCGGTTCAAACTAAGCACGTATTTTCCTCGAAGCGCGCGCCTTACGTTGTACGGGGCTTCGCGAAGTCTGTCTCACAGTTCACATACGATGCTTGGACTCACCCGGATGTGTTGAACGCAATCTCAAAAGCAGCTGGTATTGATTTGGTGCCTTGGACGGAATATGACATTGCACACACCAATATCCAGCTAGGATCCAAGGGCCTTGATGGCGTTCGTGAGCTCGAAGACATTCCCACGGTCCCACTGATCGAGGGCGAAATCGAGGCTAGTGAGTACGATAACCGGCCGATCGATGACTGGCATTACGACTCTGTGCCGTTTGTTGCAGTCCTGATGATTTCCGACACTAACGGGATGATAGGTGGCGAGACTGCAGTAATGTGTAAGGATGGCACTGTGCAGGTTGTACCAGGCCCTGGAATGGGGAAAATCGTTGTCATGCAAGGATCGCGGCTAAAACACGCTGCGTTGCGTGCCAGCAACTGCTCAGAGCGCATTGCCATGGTGACCTCATTTCGCGCGCGCGACCCTTTTGTGCCAGACATGTCGCACTTGACCACCTTTTTTGAAGTATCTGACCCCAAAGCCGTGAGCCACCAGTGGTTGTCATATAGGCTAAAGGTTCTCGAGGAGAGGTTTCGCATTCAACGAGAGAAGCTTTTGGCAGCAGGCCCCACAGCTCTGCTTGAGGATGATATGAGCAGGTTTGAATCAGAGGCCACCACATATTTGGCCCACACGATGAGCCAGGTTTTTTCCAACCTACACTAATTAATTAGCTTCTTGTATTTCTGCCGGTATGTTCTATCTTATCACCCTTCACGTAATGATCAGGAGCGCCTTGATTCGGTTTATGAATTCTGGTTCACTTCCATCAGAAATAAGGCCCGCGATATGTTGAACTTCAATAGCCTTCCTACCCCCTTCCATTTTAACAATGATTCGAATGAATAGCGCTTAGAATTCGTCACCACCCACACGCTCGCACTGCATTGCTTGCCGCAAGCCAGATCACAACTGTCCACGTGCTATAGATAATTTCCACCTTACATGATACGTCTCTCTAATCTTAAATGACTTTTCCTATCAATCCGCTGAATGACTAATTGATGCACTGATAAGACATGGCTATCGATGCATCATAGCCGCGTGTCTATTTGAAGGAGTCAACTCAGTTCTGCCTCGATTCGACACGCTAGACAGTCGTCTTCACTCATGGGTGTTTTCAGCAAACGACGCGAAAAGTCTGAAATCACTGAAAAGGCTTCGATTTCAGGCTCCTCGGGCGAGGATATCAGGGCTGGAGTTGTTGAAATCATCGATGCCGGGACAGTCGATGTGAGTGACTCTTATCTTGTCGACGATAGCCACTCTCGTCACTATGACTATTTACAGCTGAAGCATTATGCCAAAATTCAGCGGGAGTACGAAGGGCGCAGCGACTGGGATGGCTTAAAGCAGGAGCAGCAGCGACAGCTCGTAGAGGACCCGTTTAGCAATTTGAGCCCGCAGAAACTGGATTATCAAAGGTACCTTCGCCGCGCTCGAGTTGTTGCAGTATTTTTTCTGATTCTGACTGATACTCTCGGCCCTTCGAACGCTCCATATGCCATCAGCCAGGCGGGTCTAGTGCCTGGTATCATCCTATACGTGGCCTTCGGTGTATTTGCTGTGATTGGAGGCTACTTTTTGCAACTAATGTATGTGAGGCTTGACTCCGACAACTTCCCTCTCAGGACATACTCTGATCTCGCTTCTCGAATGATAGGGCCTTGGTGTAGATGGTTCATTGGTTCTTTGCAATTTATCCAGCTCATTCTCAACGTTGGAGTAGTGATTCTCGGGTCGGGCCAATCACTCGCTCAGATCATAAAATCAACATACGATGATCCCAAACTGTGTTTTTCCATTCAGGTGCTCGTATGGGCACTGCTGGGAATGGTATTCGGTCAGATTCAGTCACTCCATCATGTGTCGTACATTGGAAACTTCTCAATCTGGCTAAGCATTTCTGTGTGTATTGTGACGATGGTGGGAGCTGCAACTGGACCTCCCAACTACAAATCGCTGGTTGCAGGCGGTTTGATCAGCCCTAGTCAGGTAAACGACCCCATTCAGGTTGTGGCCGCCACTACAACTACTTTTTCAACGCGAATGCAGGGTGTCTCTCAGCTTGTCTTCGCCTGGGCAGGGGCCACAATGTTTTGTGAAATAATGGCTGAAATGAAGCAGCCCAAAGAATTTGTCAAAAGCATGGTAGGGTCTCAAGCATTCATGCTCATTGTGTACCTGTTTTACGGCGTTTTCGTTTACTGCTATCAGGGACAGTTTACCGATAATCCAGGAAATCAGGGCATATCACAGTACAAGCTCCAGACTGCAGCCAATGTACTCTATATGGTTTCAGGCATATTATCTTGTGGGCTTTACGGAAACGTCAGCGTCAAGATATTTTATCAAGGGTTCGGTGTGTCGGATCTTAAATTCCCCGCACTGAACACCAAAAAAGGGAGGATTTTGTGGACGCTGCTGATCATTTTGTATTGGGGTATCGCGTTCGTTATCGGTTCTGCGATCCCGCAAGTGTCGAACCTGATTAGCTTCATAGGTGCTTTGTGCATCTTGAACTTCTCATATACGTTTCCTTTCACGTTTATGCTGGCGATGATGCTCAGGGACGACGCCGGCTCTATGGATAAATACGATCCCGAGACGGGCACAGTCGCCTATCATGATTCTTGGGGGAGCTGGCCTCGTTGGAGGCGCGCTATATTCAACGGAGGTAGGCTAAGACTACTTGGTAAAGCGACTCTTCTTGCCCTCAGTCTTGGGGCTCTATCGCTGTGTGGCCTGGGCCTATATGGGTCGCTTACTAGTATGATCGCGCTTTACAAGCTTCCCACGACTTCATCTTTTGGATGCAAGCCGACTGCATAGACTGTAGATCTTTTGAGTGGCGGGGTAAGGGTACTCGTTGAGTCTTTGGCAGGAAAACGCACAATCTGAAGGCTTCAATATAGTCTTAGCAACCTGCATATATTTAATTGTTTATCTCGCTGCGTTCCTGTCTTCCGGGCCAACGCCCTCATTTATTTATCGTGAATTCCCCCTCCCCTCAGCTTTCTACTCGTGGGTAAGGGCTATATACGCGTCGTCTCACGCGTCTCTTATGTTTGTCAAACGGCGGCGAGCTTTAGTTAGAGGACCTCATAGCGCACTTACATGAGGCGTCCGAAGTATATATAAGTAGAAGTAAAAAAAGTGAGTATGAAATCGCGGTGTGTGGCGGGTTTATGAGCACTCTGTAAGTAAAGCGGCTATTAGCACAGTGAAGCGCGAGAAACATAATCGAAAGGTCTGTGAAAGCTAATTTGGTCTACCAATATGATTGCCGATCCATGCCTGGAGATTTGCAGTCGCGCGGATGGAATGCAGCTAGCCATTTAATCTGGTACCCAGTGTGGGTCTGCGTCGTTAGTACTCCACCGAAGCACCGAAGCATGGTGGTGGGTACACTGGGTCGCTATACTTGGAATTGCTTACCGCCCTGAGCGAGTTGATTATGTAGCTTTTGCTTCTGCAAGCACATGCGTGTCTGGCTGGTCGTTGGTCGTTGAGTGCCAGTTTACGGGCTGGGCGTCTCTCCGTACTTTCACGGGCCTTTGATGTTGTCATGCTTGGAGCTAGAGCAGCCTCTCTTGAGTGCTGGCTTGCTTAAAGCTGTGCTAGCTCGTTGAAGGCACGTGGATTTGTGCGTGACGCCTGTCGATCATACTGGTCGTGTGTGTTCCTACCTTAGGACGTTAGCTCATTTATAGGTTTCAGGTTTCCTCACGTTGTCTTGGTGATGTTTCACGACGATAATGTGCGGTGGATAGCTGAGATTCTAGCGAATCTGCTCATGACGATAGCAGCGTGATGAGCACCTGGGCCTCCTAGTAAAGAGCAGCTTGCTTGTTGTGACTTACCTAGACTCGGGTGTTACCTAGACTCGGGTGTTACCTAGTGTTTGGGTTGCCTGTTGGGACTTACCTGCTGGGACTTACCTGCTGGGACTTAGGTTATCTACCCCACCTGGATCCTTGTTGAGTTTCCTCCTGGGACTTGGATGATCACCTTCCATTTAGTTAGCTGATACCAACCGAAGCCAGGCGCTTGCGCGCAGGTTTCAATAGGCTATCTATCTAGTTGGAGGTCTGTTCTGGATGGGCCACTAGCTGGAGCTCAGGCGCTGACTCCATAGTGGCTTGCATCTGGGCAAACGACCCGAGGCCGTCACAATGGCGCTCGGGAGGGCATAATGCCCCTCGCGCTCGGGGGCGGGCCACCAGGCAATGGTGGTTCACCCTAGAGAGCGAGCCAGGCCTCGAGGAGAGGGGCCTGGGGAGATGGGGAGGAGGGGGATGATGACGGTATCGAGGCGCCGCGTGATTTCTTGGGAGTCGGGCCTAGAGCCTTGGGCCTTGTGGGGAGCCTTTGGGGACCCTTGGGGGATTTGCGGCGAAATCGAAGGAGGAGAGTGGGGGAAGATTGGGGGAGAATGGGGGAAGGGGGGGACAGAAGCGGGGAAGAAGATCACGGGGGCGGAGAATGGAGCTGTATTCTGAGGAGAACGGCTGTGAGTGGGTGGATTTGGTTCTGCGAGGACGGCGGGATTGATTGAGCGGGCGCTTTTGCCCGATCGGAACCGGGTCGCGGATCCGGTTTCTCTGCGTGTGGCGTGCTGCCCGTATGTTGTAGCCTGACTAAGTCTGGGCTATTTGTTTGCTGGTGGCGTACTGGCGGTATGTAGTAGTTTCGCAATTTTAGGTGTATTTTTCTGGTGCTGTCGGCCTGGAGACGTGCTGAAGAAGGCAAGATAGGTTTCGATTTTGCTCTATTGTTATGGTTATTCTAATTTGTTCTTGATATATGTTCATTTAATTTGAAGTGAAATTTTTGGTCTGGAAATGGAGTAAGGTTGGGAGATTACGTTTGCTAAATAGGGTACGCAACGGACAAGTTCTAGAATATCGAGGAAAGTTGACAGAACGCCGACCAAATCGCCAAAAACACCAATACAGAAGCCTCCCCATTTTTTGATTATTTCGAAATGCTCTACAAAAATTCAGAACTAAAATCAGCGCCCCCAACGAGATACACTCCTTGAAACACCAGGGCAAGGGCACACTAGAAAAACCACGATGGATCTTGGCGTTTGTCATCGCTGGGCCCTCCTCCCAACGTAGATATTTCGCTGACTACATGACCCTTCCGCCGGACTATTATACTGAAGCCTATTTGGTGGAAGTTTTTAGTAGCCTTTGGCCTTTTATAGGTTGAGAAGGTGGAGCGAGTGGACGTCTTGCCGATGGCTTGGTA